>JARJDZ010005986.1:0-51003 GCA_030264555.1 Aleochara sp. GC000083
AAAAACACTTTGAAGTAGTTATCTAAGAATGTAGATCATACTGATGCAACATTCCAATGTGATACAAAGCAAATTGTACTGTACATATTGCACATTGGTGTACTTAAATTGCAAAATAATGCTAACAACATTAACAAACCGCATTAACATTTTATTACGTTCAGGCAGACGAAATTCCATAGTCCCATAGTTCACATATTTCATTGGATGCGTTTATGATCTTTTTCTTTGACTATTTCTTGGCTTCATGAATGAGTTACTCAAACAATAATAAGTACAATTATATAATGGCGATTGCATCAATTAAGCAAAGAATTTGAGCTGTGGGAGTTTTATATGATGTATTGTTTGACGGGTAAACATCCTAACATAAAAATCTATTGACGAAGTCACTTTTAATTACTTATTTATTGCAATTAGTGCACTCCCAAAAATGAATGAAAATTAAAATTGCAAATTTTTAAAATCAATGTCAATCCACATTTTGTTGCATGCAAAGACAAAATTTAACAAGCAGAAAGTTTCTTATCATTTGAACACGCTGCAACTTAATTAGCTGCGCCAATTCTGCTTTCATAAAAGTATCCAAACGTATTATTAAACTTCCATGACTTTGATTTACCTTTCTGATATTATTAAATGCGAAATCTACATTTCCTAGCCGGAATAATTAAAATATAGTACGATAAGACCATTGACTTTGAATATAATTAACTATGAATTTAATATAGCATTTACTTGAATTATTTACAATTTATTAATAGTAATCAAATTCAAATTGAGTGAAAGGCGTGTACAAGCAAAATGCGTATTAAATCGTACGAATTTATTTCGATTCATTTTCCTTAACTTTTTCATTTAACAACTTTCTTCGCATTTTTATGCACTTCCTTTACTTCTGCTATGATTTTTTTGATCTGGTTCACGCAGTCATAGAGTTCTTCGACATTCTTTGTCGCACAGTCTTGACATTATTTGTTGTAACATTTTTTTGCCCAAACTGATAGTATCGCACTAATGCGAGCGACAAAAACGCCGCCGCTGAATTGTGAGAAACGCGTTACGAACTACGAGGATAGCTTGACGATGGAGGCAATTATGATAATATCTGATGTTCATCGTCACGTTACAATTATCTTCATGAGTGACCAAGCGCATCGATTCACCTGATTCCGTCCATGGAGACGTTAGTTGCTTATTTATTAGCGCATCGAGTACATAGAGCAATAGATAGAGTGCTTAACTTGGTTCGGTTTCGGTACTTCTTCTGCCAATTGGACCTTGGTAATTAATTGCAAATCGGAGCCGCAACTAATCTAATTGCTGTTTGATATATCACTTCATACAGGAAGCGGAGAAATTTCTTTGTTGCAATCGTTGAAGAGTTTGGAAAATTTTCGGCCGTTATACTTTCTAATTTCTTTGCTGAATTTTTGGTGATTTATTGGATGCATTGAGAATTTCACACCGAATTCACTCATTTCTTGTGGAATAAACCAGTGGCTGCCAGTATGTTATGTCATGGCACGCCATCGATTAACAAATAAGTTAATTACATACGGTAAAAAGTACTTTCTACCGAATCTATAGCAAACCAAACCAGTTGCTTATATTTCGCTTGCTTTGCTGCGTGCGTTTCGAATCTGCACCGAAAGCAATAACGGAATTTATCGTGCGATTCGGAATGTGAACCCATTTAACTTGTTTCCCTCTCTGAAAATTAACACCAGGATAACAACTAATCGCACCTAAAGAGATCACTACAATTTTTTCTCGTCGATATCGTTCATGTTATTTTTTTCTTTGAAGTAGCAAATAATGATTAAGAGTTACGCAAGATTTTTTCAATGCGTAGAAGTTCCTTCAAAGAGCAACCAGCACAAATAATTTCTCTGCCTATTGGTGAACGATGGAGGCATAAATGAAGATATGGATGATTATCATATTGTGGGAAGAATGCAGGTTTCCTGTTTTCACTCGATTCGCAAGTGTTGCAACTCTCTCCCAACGAGGAATTGACGTGAAAGATTGAATTAAGTATTTTGTAGAGCATCCCACTAATCTGGACCGAGAACTGAGAGCATTCAGTTATAAATTATGGATGTAACCCGTAAACGATATTGCACATTACACACGAGAGGGTATCAATTCAATTGAATTGCCCCATTAATCTGTGATTACATGCGTATTTGTCGCTTGTTGTGTGAAACTGTTGTTGTTTTATGTTCTTTTTTCCGTGGGATTTCCTTTCATTGATAGTTTGCACGAGAAAAAGTTTATTATAGATTTCCGTGGGTTTTATTGTTGAAAGGAGAAAAAGCATTCTAAAAGCCTTGAAGTAAAACATTTTCATTTTCATGAATTTTAATTTTCTTGTAGTTTGTTTCCTCTATCTTTTTTCTTAGATTTGAAGGCAGAGTTTATTACCGAGGAAATTAAAGCGACTTATTCTGAAAATTTGAAAATAATTTTTAAACTATTCTCAGTTTTTATTTTTATTTTTTATTTTATATTTTTCACAATAAGCAAGTATAACGTAAAAATGTCATATTGGGAGTTTAAAATTATTCTCTTATAAAAATGTTGGAACTGCAATAAAAATTCAATTATTTGTCAAAAGTAAAATTTAAAATAAGTCAAGAAATAAGTTTCAGTTAACGTTTGATGATGTTATTTTGTACCTTAAGAAGGATAAGAAAAGAATAAGAAAATATAGTAACAAAGAATTGCCACTTTTTTGATACAAAATTAAATTTTTGATCCGGTTTTATGGAATTTCGTATATCAATTATTACACGGTCTCAAAATTTCGAAAAAAAAAACAAAGACAAGCTCATTAGCTTATTCTTGAAGATTCAAAATATCATTTGTATCAAAAAGACAATTCAGTTTTCTCACAATAGAAGATAATAAAAGTTTAGAAGACTTATGTATTTTTTTTTTTAAGTTTAATCACTTTTCGTGATAAATTGAAACGTAGTTAATAACCAAAGATTTTTCTGTTTGGTTCTTCTTTTAAATAATGTACGTTAAGAAAAAATTGTATTTGTTCTTGTTATGATGTTAATTTTTAACTTTTGTCAAAAATTAGGAATTTCAATTGGATGTCATGAAAATATCATATTCCGAAGTGAAAGTGATTGAATTGAACATGAATATATGTCAAATACGATCCCAGTTGATTGACACCTAATACAGACTTATTACAATTTTAAATTTGCATAAATTTGTATCATGTGTAACATATATGGGCGGATTTTTCCCACTTTCATGGTGAGGTATATTTGATTATTCTAATGAAGATACAACAATACCTACATGCATATTTGCGAAACGCGTATAACATGATACATGATACATTTGCAATAATTCCAAAATCGTGTACTCTTTCGAAACGCAAATACCATGATGCTTGTGACATCATGACATTAATTTAGCTCCATTTACATTTGTCAGCAGCGGCGAAATCGTGCGTGTTAAATGCTTCAGAAATTATTCAAATACAAAGTAGACAGAATGCGATTGTTAGCACTGGTAGTTTGTTGCTACAGCAAAGTAGAAGAATATTTTTCGGTTCACTTCTTCACGACTGTGACATCTTGCAAGCCATCTTTCCAGGAGGTCTCAAGTAAAAGTGTTATTTTATGTAATTTTACTTTTAAAATGTTGCATTTCCTTATTTTAAATATATGTTTTGTTATGACATAAGATTTTTCTGAAAGTTTTTTCTACTTGACGACTTTTTTTGAAAAAAGTAACCAATGAAGACGTTGTTGAAATTATACTAGATGATACTCGAGTAAATTTACTTTTTCATCATATTTAGAATCATATAGACTTGTAAGGATAAGTATTATATGGATGAGACGTGGTGATTGTAGGTTTGTGATGCACGATTTGAGTTGTCGATATAATTGCCCATCATTAGAAAGCAATTTTTCTGAGGTGTGTCATCATCACGACGTGTTGTGATGCCATCCATCTAATCGCTCAACTATTATATTATCTCATGCTAATGAGCCTTTTGTGCAATGATAATTAGAGAGGTTTGCTAATATACACACCTGAACATGTGCGTCTATATGATTGAAGGCTTTTGTTAAAACATCTTCAGAATTTCAAATTTGTAAAAATCAAGCTGATTTTTTATAACATTATTTGAACTGGTTTATTATTGATATGTTAAAAAGCAATAAAATTTGATTCTTTTTCAAAATATAACTCATCTTTTAACCGTTAAAGATGAAGAAAAAAATGCAAATGTCCTGAAATAATTAAATAAGTATTTTTCTAACAGATTCTTCCTTGTGCGGTTTTTCGTATTTGTTCCTCCCAGAAGATGATAATAATATGCGGAATTAATACTTTTTTGTTTCGGGAAATTTGAATTACACACAATTTTTGTTTAGAGAAAATATTATAAATTGATTTATTTAATGCATTGAAGAAATGTTTTCAAGATGAGAAATTAAAATAGTAATTAAATTGTAATTGTTTAATATTGATATATTCGACAATAATAAAACGAGATTCCTATTACAAAATTTTCCTTATCTTTTAACCGTTAATAATGAATAAGAAATTGTAAATGTCCTGAAACAATTTAATTATATTTTTCTAACAGATTCTTCTTTTTTCCGGTTTTCGTACTTGTTGCAAATTTCCATCTGAATATAGATGAAGACAATATAATACAGAATTAATACTTTTTGGTTTCAGGAAATTTTAGTCACACCCAAATTTGCTTTTATAGAAAATATTAGAAATTGATTATTTAATGCATTGAAGAAAGAATTTCATGTTGAGGAATTAAAACATTATCTGTTGTAATTTGTTTATTATTGATATATTCGACAATAATAAAATTTGATTTTTATTACAAAATTTTCCTTGTCTTTTAACCGTTAATAATGAATAACAAATTGTAAATGTCCTGAAACAATTTAATAGTATTTTTCTAACAGATTCTTCCTTGTGCTGATTTTCGTACTTGTTGGAGATTTCCTTCCAGAAGAAGAAAATTAAATACACAATTAATATTTTTGTTTGCTTCTGGAAAATTAATTACTCCTTATATTTCTTTTTATAGAAAATATGATAAATTAATAATTTAATGTATTGAAGAATGGATTTCAAGTTGAAAAATTAAAACATTTGTTTCATAGTCGTAAGAATATTAATGCATTTTACTTGGTAGCATATGGCATATAGAAAATCACTGTATTGAGAAAACCTTTAAAAATAAACCTTCTGAAGAATAACGATAGAAGGCAGAAAATGCGAGCACAAGAACACCGGAAGGCACTGCAACTTGCTGTGCATACTTCAGTCAAGAATCTTGCATTATTACATAGCAATCTGAACACACCTTTAACGCTCACAATTCCAGTGAGTTCTCAAGTTGCTGCACTATTCTTCCTTATAACTACAACTGCATGCATACATATTAATGTAATAAAGGCTTGGATTGTGAAATAAGACAAGACAGGTCAAGAAATTACTGGAAGGGCAAGGCAACATATTCGAGAAGATGCTATTTGTTGCTATAAATATGTTGAAGTCAGACAACTCGCAACGTGACGTGCATTTTCATGAATTTGATAAGAATCACAAAAAGATCATCATAAGTTATCTTCCTGTCTTATTTGGGTGTTTTTCACTTTTGAAAAGTTAATTTTTCGAATTTTTTATTTAACTTATTTAAGGAAGTTCATATATATCTAAAATATTTTTGTTGTTTTTGTTAGGAAAGAGTGAAAAGAAACATTTATGAAAATTACAAAGTAATAAGAAATTCACATGCCATTAAATCGTCTACAATGAATTTTGCGCAAACTGCGTTCATTTTTACGCCATCACGAAATTATAACAGAAAAACTTCATACTGAAAGACTGGAAGAAAAACTATTGGTATAACAATGTACCCATAGTTAACGTTCATAAAAATTATAACGTATAAGACAATTTTATTATCTGACCCGTTTTCATCTACTGTACCTATTCATTATTCATTTGCAGTTTTCTTTAATCATTACGAAATGCCAACCGGTCTGACAAATGATTCTTAAAGTACATGCAGTGTCTAAAAATATGAGTATAACGGAAAAATAGAAAATGCACACAAGCATCTTAAATAATCCAGAGCAGAAAAATTGTCTTGTCTGAAGTGAAGAGGTGTGTGGCAATGCTGGGAAAAATATTTGCATGCGTTTCCGAAGAACAATGCCGTGCAAAATAGAGGATGAGATGAATTGCGAGTGTTGAATTCAGAATTGAATTGCATGGAAACCGACGTGAATTTGTCGCTTTAAGCAACAATTATGAATTGAATAAGCAATAAGGCATAAGGCACAATGCCTTACTAAACCGTGGCGTGGTCTGGATATGGCAATCATGTACAGAGTACAGAGATGAAGAAGTTCTCAGGTGTATTACGCTGACTGAATAATGTTAAATAAATACTTTGGCCAATTGAATTGAATTCAATTGTTTAATATTGCATTTGGATTACTTTGGAGTAAAATTGCTGTGGTTTAGAAATACTTCAGCATTACGGTAATCTTGGGTATTTTGTTTTTTGTGTTTGTTCTATTTGTTTTTGCAATTGCTGAATGACATTAAGAGAATATTTTCAGTGCACGAGATTTTTGCGCTTTGTTTTAAATTCTTTTTAATCATATGGGTTACGGGTGGCTTGGGAGAAGTGAAATTATTGCGATTGTTATGAAATTATGCAAATCTCAAAATTTCACTCACATGTGTCATTTTTGTTGCTACAATTCTATGGAATTTAAGAATTTGCATTTCTTGTTCTGTGAATAATTATGGGATTATTTGTTTAAATGTCAGAGTCTCAATCTTCATCAATATAAAGTTAGAAAGAGAATATTTTTTATTCTTTTATCATAAAGTTAATTCTCTTCTTAATAATTAAAAAAGGAGTCTAAATATATTTTTGAAAAATATTTAGGTCTTTAGTGAAAAGCACATCACCAAATGCAGATTTTTAAATTTCCTTTGTATGAAAGTGAAGAATTTTACACGTCTGGGTACTCAATTTATTAACTTTGTGAACTTAAAATAATACTTACTAAACTTAATATTTGGTAATACAATAATTTGAACAAAAATTATAAATTCCAAAAGGTTTGATTCTGTGTTCAGATGTTTTTAAAAAGTCTGAAACATTTATATTTCCAATCCAAGCAATCTTAGTTTTCAAGTTTATTATTATTTTCACAATTTGAAGAAATAACAGTTATCATCCTTATAATTCAAGATAAAGCTGAATAATGCAAAATTTTCCTTCATAATAAAGATGCTCATTAAATGTTTCATTATTGTCTATTGAAATCATATAAATTTGTAATTCATTCTTCTGTCGAGTTTCTACATTTCCTGTTTATCTTCAAGGATATTTATAAACATATATATCTTAGAACATAAAATCAATGCTAAGCTAACAAATTATTGGCATTTTTGGCAATTTGGCAATTTTATAATGGAAAGTACAGGTAAACATAAATTTGATTTTCCAAAAATTATGATTATTATTTTTGATATTCTACATATCCTTTCGAAAATGATGTGCTCTATATTAACAAAGTTAACCAATAATAATGTTTTAAACAAAATAATCGTTCCTTACAATTTGAAAAAAAATTAATTGAATTGAAAAAAATTGTATATTTTCTGATACCTGAAGAAATGTTTGTTAAATAAAATTATTCTCTCTATTTTTTATAACTCAACAAAAACCTGTCGACCACAGACATAATATTGTGGGAAATACTTGAGTAATAGTATAAATTGATACCAAAATGAATAAATTTTCCATGCTGAATACCTCAACGAAAATGAGTTCATATTTTACCGCCTAGAACTTGATTTCTTCCATAATCATTTCCTGCTATACTATCAGTAGGTATTCCTTCATGTAGAACTATTCATCCATAAAATCATTCTTGGTATTTCATATCTGGCATGTAATAAAATCAAAAAACAACAGCAACACAAAATTCAAATGAAGGATTTTCTCATCTCAAGAATATGATGTATCTTCTCTGAGTATACCACTCATTGATAGATAAAATCATGAAAACTAGTTTTTATATCACTATGT
The DNA here is from genome assembly GCA_030264555.1 of Aleochara sp. GC000083. NCBI lineage: Eukaryota > Metazoa > Arthropoda > Insecta > Coleoptera > Staphylinidae > Aleochara > Aleochara sp. GC000083. The sequence continues at coordinate 8,123 of JARJDZ010005986.1, forward strand.
AATCCATGGTATTCTCTTAGAAAGTATTACCAAAGAAAAGTCAGGTTGTCGTCAATTGTGATCATCAGCAATTGAAAGCAGAACCGATCACATTTTTGAAGTTGGCGAGGATACGATCAAGGTATTCTCGAAGAATTTCTGAATGGCCTCGAGGTTCAACTTGCGATAATCGCAAATAGAGTTCTTCGACAAGTGGTATTTAACACAAATTAGCATCATAGAATGTTTAGTACAGATACACTACGTGTATACAACAATGTAATATAGTTATCTTGCATTCACCTGGTTTTTGTTTGTTCTCAACAAGAAGTCGTATTGAGCACTTTATAATTAGTACTTAACAGCGGCATTCGTTTATTATCTCTTGTGAGGTGAATGCTGATAACTTGATGGATACTCATTTGCACGGTGAAATTTGCCAACAATGGTTTTGGATGATGGACGCATAATTCGATCATCAAAAACTGTTAAAGACATTGGAAGGAAACAATCAACTTTGATGAATGTGTAAGATAGCTCATCAAAAGCTGTGAAGGTATAAGTGTTGGCTACTTCCATTAAAATCTTATTTAATATTTCAATTAAAATTAATATTTGTTCAAAGGTAAAAGTAGCACTAAAGTCCAAATTTGTACATTCATTCTTGTGAAGTTTGGTGGTAATTAAAGCTAAATGGACGTCCAATCTTGATTAAGAATACTTATAACAATATGATTGTTTAATTTCCTCAAAAAATGAAAGCAAAATTTCACTTTTTTAACTCAAAACATATGCATTCATGAGAACATATTGTGGTTTTCAGACAATACTCATAAATCATGTGTCAATTATACAGATCGTTATTTCAAAAAATAAAAGCAATAAATAAAAAGTATAATTGCAAGTTGAAATTTAAACAATTAATTATCAAGATACACGATGAAATAAATAAATATTCTTGCAAAGTAAACCGAACTTTCTACATCTTACAATAATATGGTATCAATAGTGAGCGATATTATCAGTTATATGATGAGAAGGTGGATTAAGATTACGTTGAACTTTCCTTAAGTTTGAATCTACAAGGAATGAAATGTTCATGCAATCCTCGACTTGGCAAACAACTTCCGAGTTGGATCTCATTCTATTTTATCTTTCGTCTTGATACACATCTCCAAATGTTCAGATCTCAAGAAGTAATAGAAAACCAACGTTTGGCTGACTGATATTTGCTGTATCAAGAATTTGAAATTCTTAGGAAATTTATTTATAATTTTAGTTTTGTATTGAAATCCTATTTGAATAGTTTAAGTGAAATTTCCGTAATAATGTATTCACGAATTCGTGAAAAGTAAATGAATTGTGAACTTGACATCTGGAACATGTGTGAGAATGTTTCAAAATTTCATTGATTCATTTGAATAAAATTTGAGTTCAATGTTGAAGTGAAGCAAGAAATTGTTTTCATAATTAAAATTATGCGTTTGATTTTTGTTCTTTGTATTAAGTCTTTTGTTTAGCACCTGTTCTATGAAATGTTGCAATTTTTGGAGATTCAATGCAAGGTTAAGAACAACATTGTATCATTTTGTCATAATTATTTTTTATAAATAGTATTTCGCACGTTCTTGAATATTATTCAAATTAATTAAAATTGCTTTGAATTGTGTAATGTAATAAAATTTCTTATTAATTAAATCTACTTGATAGTTTTTCGATTTTTTAAACTATTTTTAAAATTTCATTCTGTTTTTCGTTTTTAAAAATTTGCTTCGAAAATTTCTCTCAAACATTTCCCTATATTCATTGTAACTGTATAAAACAGTAAGACATTATTGAATATATTCAGACAGTAATAAAGTTATATATTAGTTGTTTATCATACTAAAATTTATGTTGAATTAAAAACGACTATAATTTTATTAAGCTATGCATTATCAATAACGATGAATTCTAAGCAAGTTGCTAAATGCCAATAATATTGGATAATGTGAGTATTTATCGACCACAAATTGCATTGAAAATAATATGCATTTGCAGATTGGATTTCATCGGCAATCGAAAAGCCATAAAAACGGTTTCCGTTACTGTTGATCCACATGAATAAAAAATATTATTGTTGATTACTGTTAGCAACGATGTGATGCATGTCTTCATTCAGCAATCGGATAATTTATTGCGCATTAATAACAATTAACCATCGGTTGTGCGCTTTTTATCATAGGAAATATTCAATTATTACAAATGCCGGAACAAATTGCATATGAGTATGATTGGGAGCAATTACTTCCTTAGATTTTTTTCCGGTATTTTTTTCTAAATATCAATTATTTGAAGTTGATCAAAATTGTTCGAAACTGATGATATCAATATAAGATTTTATGGTGTTATCTAATTATAAATTCGAACTCTTTAAATTTGGACAGCTACATAGTAACAAAAATGGGGAAGTGTCAATCAGACAGACAGACACTTCTTTCAATTCCCAACAGGTCCAGGATGGCAGTTAACGGAGCACCTGTTGAATTAATCGCGACTCTTCTTCATCTTAATGCGTCACCTTTTTCACGTGCAGGCACGATTGGATCAAAGATCGCATATAAAATGTAAGGCAATGTATGTGACGCCATGCCCGCTGGAATATTTCATTTTTCGGCCCGTTAGAAGTCAACGAACGAACGGTGCGCAGACTGTGGCCCGCGCCAACAGGTTTTATTTTCCGATTCGACCGCGAGTACGCACGTCGAAGAAGATGTAGCATATACGTATACCTGCTGATTCAGACAATATTCACCAAGAGAAGCGTGAACCTCGCCATGTGCCGTGGTGTTGTGGTGCAGGACCATCCATGGTTAACAGTCATCACGTAGATGCGTGCTAAAAGAAGGATGTATGCATGCATTTTGATGCGTTTACTTCTTGGTTGTGGTTCTTGGTTGCGAATGTTGTTACATATGGCATTGTCACGTCACGAATTACGAATTCCAAGTGCATCCTTTCTGGTAACCCGGTTTTTTCTTTGCTGCATTGTTTAACACAACGTTTGACTATTTTACAACTGTTTTTTTTCTGCTTTGATCAATCGCGATCAATACTAAATAATTTTTGTTGATTGATGTTTAACTGAAAGTTTAAAGGATATACTGGATATACTGGATTTTTTTATGGATAAATTGTATTGTTTACTGACAAATGAAGTTCAAACTTGCCAATTTTCATTTAAACCAACTATCATCCTTTATAATTTAAGTGTTAATGTAGGCAAACGAACACTCCTACATCAAATATCCGAGAAATGACTATACCTTCACAAGTCTTAACTCAGAAATCATCAGTTGAGAAAAAAAGAATTGTAATTCAGATTTTTGAATAAAATTTAGAAAATAGCAAATGAATTTCAAATCTGTAAATTGTAATCCAGAACTTGTCATTTTGCCAGAAGTGCTTCGAACAGTTAGTAATAAACAAATCGCTGCTTTGGTGAAATTTGTGTGTTGCTGCATTAGTGAATAAAAGTTATTATCAGTTTTTGGGTAGAGATATGAACAGAATTAATGAGTATATTAGAATCGTCAGAATTATCTTCATAAACTTTATGCAAGATTGAAGGGCGGGAGAAAAATATGGTATGCAGCTCAAGAATAAATTTCCCTTCACTGAAAATGCATTCGATTACATTTCAATCATTTCTTGTAGTCTCAAGAACAAAACGTAACTTTATTCTCTTGAGAAATGAAAGCAAATGAAAATGTATACATGAAATTATTGAAATGTGCTTGTCAAATTATGATAAAGATGTGTTATTTAAAATCATCTATGTAGTCATTCAAAACCTCTTTTTTAAATTATGTAGCCTTGAGTATTCTAGGGTTAATACTCTATTGTCTGTCACTATTGTTTGTGATAATTTGAATATACATATCTATAGTTTTTTTTCTTCTTTAAATCTTCTCAAATATAAAAACTGTCGCTTAAACTGAAATGTTTCAGTTTGACGTTAGAAACTTTACAAAATAAATATAATGTGTTCTCAAGCATTTGCTTTCATGTATGTTTGTAATATCATGTCTCTCATTTTTATCAGGTTTCAAAATACATTGATGCTATATAAATTCGTAGGTGTCTGTTATGATAATCGGTGAAAATACCGTTTTAATTTTGTTTTTATTTTGGTATAAAAGTAGCCACAAAAATTTGATTACAACACATCTGATCATACAGCATACATACGCATAAGATTATGTGCGTGCCTCAAGAGTCGAATTACCTGAATAGTGGTCAGTCTACATTCCAGAAAATAAAACCGCATTAGTTGTGTACGTGGGTAGAGATTGCATGAGTTTTTGTTGATGCTTCCAGGGAAAGGACGCCCTGTTTGTTGGTGAGCCTAAACAAATAGCACAACCAACCGCAAAACGGGCCTTTCGGACCGCAACAGATTTGTTCAGGTTGGTGAAGACAATCCCACAAATGATGTAAACACAGACTCCCGAGGATTGTGGAAATAAATATTAATTTTGTTGGCTTTTCGTAGGAAAGTGAGTATAAATTTTGTTTGGGTTGGGTTTTTACCTGAGTTTACCTGAGATGGTGTTGATGATTTTTGATGCATTCTTTTTTCATTTAATTGTTTTTTCTTATAATTTAAGATTGTTCAGATACTTTTTGGCCGAAAATCAGACCTGTTCAGAGCAGTATATGAAAAATCCCGGGAAAATTTTATAAGGTGATTGATGGTACCTAGTAGACGACTAAAAAACAATTTTAAAATTTCCTAGATTAATTTCTTAGAAACAAGCAATAAAGAATAGAAATTGCAATTATTTGGCCAAAATAGCACTGAAACGGTTAAAGGTATCAAATTCAAATTTGGCTTTGTTATTGATTGTCCTTTTGTCCACAAAGTCTTGTTCTTATTTTTTGATATTTTAATTAAAAACAACGATAATGGCTTTTGAATGCAAAATTTCAAAATTCCGACTACGAGACACTGTGGACAATTATAAACCCAATAATATAAAACTTCAAAGAGTCAAATTACTTGCCTAATTAATGAGTATGTAGACAAACAGACTCCAATTTAAAATATTCAAAAAATTCTACACCTTCTCCAGTTGTAGTTCACAAAACATCACACAATTGTGAAAATATTAAATGAATTTCAAATCTAAAAATTGTAATCCAGATAAACTTTTAATTCAGAGTGCCATACATTAATTCCGATTCATGAAATGTAAATTATAAATTGTCATTTCAAATTCAGAAAGCATTTCATGTAATTCAAATTTAAGTAGTATTTATAAGCTGAGCGAAAATTACTGCTGAAATGATAATGTCAATATTCTGATGTTATCTACATATAATTTAAATGTAAAAAAAAACTGAATTATTATTTAACAAAAAATGAGACTAATCTGATTTGCATTTGAACTCTTCTGAATTTCATTTGATGTATTCTCTATTACATATAACAAATCTGAATTACATTTTATACTTTCTGAATTACAATTAGAAAAGGTGTAAACACTTTAAAGCTTATTGTAGCATTAATTATCCTTACAATCGATGAAGTTTGAAATTTTCGTTTCAAACAAAATAAAATATTCGGAATGGTATTGATAAAGGTCAACTAAACATATGAAAGTAGTGAATTTCTTACATGTTTACATATTGGACTTGCATTGCAAATATTTGTTGTCGTTCACATAAACAATCATGCATTTATGCATTGAATGTTCAATAATATCGATAGAAAAAATGCTTAATTACGGAGCCATATCCTAATGACATGGTTGCTGATTGAAAATGCAATTAGCGATTGGGAACGATTAGCGATTAGCGCGTCCTTGAAGTTTCTCCTCCCGCTAAAGCCGCATGCATACCTTCGCCAACATGTAAACTCACTTCGATGGTACAAGCGGCAGAAGTTTCTATCCATGAATTCGCGCTCATCTCGATTGAAATTCGATGCAATTGCAATCATCGTAGTGGCCATTCCATATACCGTGTCAACGCACATACGAACGTTGCTTGTGGAACGGAAATGCATGCCTTGATGCGCACTTGGTAACTACCAACTATAAATGCATCCAGTAGCTGTGCTTACGACTTCTTACTTTATGCTATAATGAGCTGGTCGGCCAAGAAATCCACTTGAAAATCGAACTTGTCTACTGACTTACATCCGTACCTCAAGAGTGTGATGATATCCTCTTCGGTTTCCAATAAAAACTAATCCACTGAAAGTACTCTCTTGGCTCTCATCGCTGTGAGTATTAGTGGTTAAACTTTACGACACCTAGTTAAATCTAGATCTAATTAACAAGCAAGCAATGATATGGCGGTTTATTTTTTGGTTGCAAACTTTACTTTTGCTACTCCGATTTCGTAAATTTGTAATTTAAATGGAATTGAATTTACAGTTTACAGTCTACTCTCTTGTAAAGTCTTGTACGACTCGAATTCGAAATGGAATAGCGAACGGACGTTATTTACGCCGACGTCTACCTTAAATGCGTTTTATTGTGTCTTTAAACGCCTAATGCCTCGTGCCTGTTTAGGTTTGTTAATTTCGTGCGCATGAGAAAAATTAATTAACAAGTTAACGGTTTTGTGAGCGCATCTCTGCAGTGGGGCACATACACGTACTCACATTAGCTAAACATTTATTTGTGTAATGATGTTCTTTGCGCATTGTCTAATTACGTAGTGTAATTGTAATAATAAGTTAATGAATGGGTGGCTAAACATCGAACGTTACCGCAATTTGCAGCATTACACATGCGTTTGCTTCATTTGGGAATTCTATATTTGGCACACTTTTACGCGCTTAAGATGGTTTATAACGGATTGTGTTTTAATTATGCCTTATTTAGATGCAAAATTAGTTCAATTATTTGGGTCTGTACGTGCAATTTTTTCCATAGTGAATACTATAAATTAAAATATTCAGAAGGTAAATTTGGAATTATTCCACTTGCAAAAATTTCACTTATATATTAATGGAAGTTAATATATAACCAAATTTTCCAAAATTAACGTTTCATTAGTAAAGAACGTCGTCAAAGGACGAGAAATACTAATTCGAATTATAAGTAACTTCCTTTTAATCAGGCATTCATTTTGCTCTAATTAAATAATAAGATTATATTAATTTGCCATGTATTCTCATCTGTTACCTTTTCCCATCTCTTCAATGAAAAATGTCCTGCACTCGTGAACTGCAAAAATGTCATTTTTTACATGATAATTCCACATCTAGCAAGGCCCCAAAAATTTCTTGAGTTGAAAGTGTTTGATATATTCTTAATATTTCCTTTTCAATTCTTTACAAAACTTTTTGAACGGAAAAACTTCAAAATTTGTCGTGTGTGAACTGTCTTCTGGCTCGCTCTTAGCTATTAGATTTTTTTTGCAATTCAACGCGATTATGTTTTACGATCAAAAACTGATAAAGCAGAAAAATATAGAAAGATAATATTAACTTTAAAATTACTAGATAATTCTATTGACAATGGGATCTAATTAATATTGACTAACAAACTTTTAACAGACAAAATTATTTAGACTGGTCAGCAAAAAGGTGCACAATTTCATTAAAATATAAATGAGATATCTATGTATGTATATCATAATGCACAATTTTGGAGAATTCCTCCAAAAATCATATAGAAATTCTAGTTGTAGAAAACTTTGGGTTGAACCATCATGAAAGAAACTCAAAGAAAACTGAATTATTGCATATCTAAATAAATTAAAATTTGGGTTGATCGATAAATGTCTGAAAGATATTTAATTAACAAATACATTAACGAATAAAACGCTTCATCCTTTATGAAAATAGAATCTTATCATTTAATATAAAAGTCAATTGTAATTTTATTCCATATTTTATTATTTATATATTTTTCAATAGTCCATGTATGCATTCCTAGTGAAATTATCAATCATGAATATTGTATTATATATGAAGAACAACTTATCTTAATGTTAGTGGAGGATAAACATTAAGATATGTACTTCTTCATATTATAATATAATTTAATCATTTATCTTTTGCAAAACTTCAATTTCATTTAATAAATATATTCAACAATAATTGCAATGCTAATTATTGGACAGATGTTTGTCTTTCATGAGATTAGGCAAGAAAATCGAGTTCAACGAAACAAATTCCTTTTCATATATGAATATGAAAAACAAACATTTAACCACATAACATGAAAAGTATGAATACTATTTAGAATGATAATTTTCCGAATAAACAATAAATAAATTCATAAAATTTATTTGCAAATAAAAGAAACAAGCTTCTGTTGATTTTCAATTGTTGCTTGACCTTTAATGTGTAATATTTATATTTTTCTGTTGCATCTATAAATTCCTAATATTCTCATGATGACAAACGGTAAATAAAATGTTAACCTATATAATAGTTAGAGCTAACTTTATCCTATGTCAAAGTGGCTAAAATTATAAACATTATGATGTTTTATTATATGAGGTAAATTATCATTTCCTATACCATTTTAATTTTGGTCAATGTCCGATAAATTCATACAGGTGTCAAGGAATTGTAGTTAACACTTCTTTTAAGTACAGTGATTCATATGACAGATCCGTAGAGGAAAATTATTTCATAGAAGCAAACTGATAAAAGACGTCTATTATGGTATATTATTATATTATTTTGGTATTTAACCTCTTGGTGTGAACTAGAGAAGCTTCTTACTTCTTACTTTGCCTTAATATCAATATAATTTACAGGTGCTAAAATTACAAATACCATGAAGCAATCAACAACAATCAATTACAAATGCTTGATATTTAAGCAATCAAATCAAATCAAATAACCAGAAGGACAATTACAATTGTCAATGAAATCAAATTGTAATTTTCAATTAGTCAATCTTCGATTGCTGAAAGATGCATGAAATAACGTAAACAATCATAAAAACCTTCATGTACGCGTCCAACAATCACACGCATTTATCATAACCATAAACAATAAACGGCTAATTGTAGAATAAAACGCATAAGAAATTCGCATTCAGTAGGTAGCTACCGGCCCCTTGGTGCCGCCAACCGATTATTCGCACTTACTTGTTGCTGCTGGCGATGGCGGCTTGATGCCTGAAGACGCTCTCGAGGTCCAGCGCAACTGCAAGCTAATCACAGGCAATGCACTCCAATCAATGTACGCGTGCACACATCATAAACTTATTTCTCTCCTCAATGCAATACATGCATTTTTCACATCGAGCACCAACGAGCCGACAATGATTGTATGTTTTTTTCTTTTGCTGTTGTCTGTCTGTGCTGTTATTTTTGCAAACGGCGACAATGTAAGCGGGCGATGCGCGTCCGCCGAGTTCTTGCGACTGACTGGCCACCACTTCTTGCCATCCAGCACCTGCTGGGTGCCGTGTGCTTGCTGCCGCGACTTGTTCTTCAGCTCCTACTGTTGTTGGTGCGCTTCTTCTTCGCGTGGTGTTGTTTTGCCGCATGGCATCGGCCGCGGCCGCGGCTTCGCTCGCGATGGATTTGCTTCAGTTTTATTTGCTTTCTGTTATGCCATTCGAACAGAACGCCGCGCGATGAGTTCAAACGTTCGGTTTGTTCTTCGAGGCACTTGTTGTATACAGACACATGTAGAGATTGATGAAGGTGGAATTGTTCGATATACTTCACAACTCACGATCGTTTTAATCCTAGACTACTTGTCATGTGGCGATTCCACGTACATTTTCTTTTATTTTCCTGATTGTGACCTATGAGGATATTCTACGAGTTTCAGCAGCCAGAAGTCATTCGAGAAGTTAGTAATAAATAAATCGCTGTGTGAATAAAAGAAATTCTCCCAAAACTTTAAGCCGATTAAGGGGTTCATGGGTGAAAAAATGGCCCATTTTCAATCATTTATTTTACATATAAGAAATAAAATAATTCATTCCAACTTTTTTACTGCTTCAAAGGTATACATTTGAAAAACTATTTTTGAATTTTTCAAAGAAACATATTCAAAATTCTGTGACGTCATTCCCCGTGACCACTCGGAAAAAGGTGTTTTCGCGTTGTCAGCAGAACTCCTGATCAGAAGACAAAAATTAAAAATTCGCGTTATAGTTAAGAACATAAACTATAAAAGTAAAAATTGAATTTTTGGCAGACTCTTTTCAAAAAAAAAAATAAATTTTAGTCAAATTTTCTCAACATTTTATTTTAAGTTGTAATTGAAATAAATAAAATCCTTCGTCCAAGTTGTCATAAATAGTTTTTCAAATGCCTGTGGAAAATTTCATCAAGATCAGTTGAACAGTTTTCGAGAATTTTTGACAACCGATTTTGAAAACACTGTTTGAAGAAAAACGCTCCACAATATAACTTACTATGTGCGCGCATCTTCTTAGGCTATATCTACGAAACTTTTATTTGGATCGACTTTAAATTAATAAAACAACAACAAAAAATCGATTTTTTGAAACTGCAAAACTCATGTAACCCCTTAATCGCTTCGATTGGCAACCCTCATTATGAGTTTTCGGATAGAGATATGAACAGAATGAATGAGAATACAAATTAGAATCGTTGGAATTATTTCCATAAAGTTGATGCTAGATTGAAGGGCAGGAGAAAAATTTGGCACACAACTCAAGAATTAAGTTCCATCAACTGAAAAAGCGTTCGGCTACATTTCAATCATTACTTGTAGTAGTTTCTAGAACAAAGCGAATCTTTATCATCTTGGTACATAAAAGTTAATGGAAAAGTATACATAAAATTATTGAAATGTGCTTGACAAATGATAAAGATGTATTGTATAAAATCAACTATGTAGTCCCTTAAAACCTTATTTTTCACCTTATGTTTCAAACAACAATTCTAGGGTTAATTGCCATTAATCGAAATATATTATTGGTTAAGTTGTGTACGAATCGTTATATGATGAAATTCAAAAGGACGAAATTCTATATATGCAAGAAATATTCTAATTGTCTGTAATTTAGTCGCATGTTTGCAGTCTTTCATCTCATGATTATTAGAACATTAAGTTTCAATTGAAATTTTGATACAATTCAAAAGTGAATTGGGCCAGTTACGCTCAATTTGAAATTTTGAAGTTATGGCCAACAATCCGAATGCGAAAAAGATTTCAATTGTAGTTGTTATTCATTTTTCACTTGGTACTTTCATTTTTCTATTCATACTAATTGCAGTTTTTAATTTCTTGTTGTTTCCCATGAAAATTGATGAAAAAGACATTTGCCGGATTTGCATGTTCGTGCAATTATCAATTATCTCGACGAAAAGCAACATAAATAAGAACAAACTTTGCGGAAATTACAGTTGCTACTAATGAAACAATGAAATGTTTAGTTTCCTAAGCTGAAATTTAATCAGTCCGTTTCTTTGGAATCATTATTATAATTTTATTTGTTGGGTTTCTTAATTGAATTTTTAGACAATTTTTAAACAATTCACACACATATCTTACATTTATAAAGGGTCAATAAAATTCGTAGTCAGCAATGTTCTGACGAAAAGTGGATATAATTGATAAAATTAACTAACTAATACAAAAATATGTTGTTCCAGAAGTAGAAAATATATTTTAGTAGTTATCGTTTTAGAGAAACGTTGGATGAAATTTTTTCCACAGATGTTTAAAATATTATAAATATCAGAAGAAGACATTGTATAAGAAAAGGTGAGACTTTATTAAAAATATTAGCCATTTAATCGAGAATATGAGGATTTTTATAATTTCGTCTAAAAAATATCCGGAAGAATTGAAGAAAAATGCAATGCTGATTGTCAGAACCAAGAAATAGTTAGAGATAGTGAAATATTAAAAGGAACAAATTTCGGAACGTGGTTATAAAAATGTATACCTACATATAGTTTCTTTTCTAAAGGTCACAATTTTCTGAATCTTTTTAACGATCTAAAGGTGATAAATCTTTTGAATCATCTAAAGGTAATAAGTTAAAGAAAATGTATTGCTGACTAACCTAACCTGAAGTTAAGGATAATTTTTACATTTTCAGTGAACTTGAACAGAACATTCTATCATCGAAATATTTTAGATATGATGGAAAACATAATGCAATATCTCGGAAATTGAAATATTTACTATTTGTGAATGTATTGAATATTACCAAAATATGATTAGAGTTTAAAAAGAGAGACTAATGAACCGAAGCAATTACCGCCAAATGATAACTAACTAACTTAATAGAAAGCTACCTTTCAATAACAAAGTTTGGATATGAAAGTCAATAAGGAAAAAACGTAATTTTTTGCATTAAATTTTGTCAAATAGTTAATTTTAATACATGCAAATTTTCTGAATCTTTTAATCCTCAAAAGTTGATTAGCTGAAGTATAGAATGATTTTCAGCAGATCCAGATAATTCAGATACGATGGATTACAGGAAAAAAGGAATACCATAATAATATTATAATTTAAAAAGAGTCTTTTTATAAACCGTAGATATCAGAACTAACTTGACGAACTGTTAATGAGAAAAGGCTACTTTTCAATAACAAAGTTTGGATATGAAAGCTAATAAAATAAATATTAAATTTAGTTTATGTCAAATACTTAATTTTAATTGTGATTTAATAAGGTCAACTTCTTTTAAAATTCAAGAGATATTCACTTAGAAAACATAATATTGTTACGGATAATTTTTACAGTGGGTATCAGTAAATTCTAAACTTTTATTGCCAATAATCTATATTTTCTAGGGTAAAGTATTTTTCGTAGCAAAACAATGAAAATATACGGTAAATTTCATCGACATTGATTAGAGTGTCAAATAACGTTCTTTAATTCACTTAACACCTTGCAACTTCAAGTAAAAATTAAATATTACTTACGTGCAATCATTATCTGAAACTCATGAAGTCAAACCACAACTTTAAAAAAGCATGACGACAGTACCAAAATAGAAAAAATTCCATCTCTCATTTCAAAACAATTGAGGAAGAAGTACATACTTAATTTTCACTTTAATTTACTTTTACTTGAAATTACAACGAAAACAACATGCATGTTCTCCACATAATACCACAGTCTCGAAACTTGGCAATCATATGTACATTAGACGAGTATCCTTAAACTTAAAGTTGAAAATGAAAGAATCGCAAAACTGGAGCACGCTACTCAAAAGGTGACAATAAAGCCAAGCTCTAATGAGTTTGTTCAACAAACATACAAATATAGAAATAAGTAACCGATTCAATCAGTAAACACCACCTTCACGTATTGTAATCGGCGTCAATGAACGTTTTTGTTAAGTAAACTTGCCGGGCAAAAGCTTGCGCTTTGCCCGCGAATGAATGCGCGCATTCCGTGCTCCACTTATTTCCAACTATGTTTTCGCTTTGCACACGACTTCATTCCGAGTCCAACGGTGCCGCCGAATGCCAGAAGCGTTTGCTTTTTGCCATCGCATTAGAAACGTAACGAAATTCGATGCCTCTCCCATAAATAATCGCGTTTCATGACGATTCCAATCGTTTTTATGGAGATTTTCATGCTTTGATGACTCACCGAATTTCAACAATTGAGTGTGTAATTAATTAGCGCTTTTTTGTTTGTAGTTTGGCACCTGGCTTCCCGGACGCACGAACCTGCCTTCTGCATCAGAAACTCCAAATGCTGAATTGCTGCATCGAGCGCAAGAAGAACCGAGAAGCCCTTGTGCAGGACCGTGATTTCAAGTCGTTCGATGAGGGGAATTCCAGTGATGATGAGTTCTATGACGCTTCCGGTGAAGATCAACAAGACGAACCAAAGACTTCCTCGAAGTATCTGCCCTGGAATCAACCAGTTGGACGACTCAGTAAATTTGAAGGATTGAAGTTGTTGAAGACCGGTGATCAATTGTATATTCCGGTGACTCAGGATCCGGTACCGAAAACGGAGGACCAACTGGATGAGTACACTGATATTCTTCTGAAACTTGGTGATGATGCGCAAGGGTCTGAGTTGAGAGCACGCATGATGAGCGCATCATTGCTTTCTGATATGGAATCATTTAAAGCGGCTAATCCTGGCTCCATCCTTGAAGATTTCATTCGATGGTATTCACCTCGCGATTGGATTAATGATGAAGGTGAAGACGAATGGGGACAACGAAAAGGACATCTCAGTTCTCGAATGCTCCTCGAGAACAACACTTGGGTAGAAACTTGGCAATCAGCGAAACCTGTACCAGCAAATCGCCAACGCCGTTTGTTTGATGATACACGAGAAGCCGAAAAGGTCCTCCACTTCTTCGACTCTCGTACGATGTCGCAAATTTCCGAAATGATCTTGCCCGTTTTAGCACATGCAGCTTTGTATCGTGTGGAAAAAGCATGCACCAGGGTATTTGTTGCATTGCCGAATGCTCGCAATACCATTCAACAACTCACCCAGAAAATTGAACGCTTGTCACGTGAGGGTAAAATGAATGTGAAGCGTTATGAGTTGTTGGTGCAAGAATTAATCCCGATAGAGTTGTCGTTATCGCAGGCCAGTTCTCTGCTTAATAAGTTGCATCCGAGTGGTCCGATTGATAGAGATATCCACAAGATGGTGAGGGATATGATTCGAGGCGTGGAAGTTGAACTCGTTGGCAGAGATCAGTCAGTTTCCGGTAAACAATTGATATATATGTTCAATGAGCTTGAGAAACTCAATTTGCTGATGGGTGATCTGTCCGCCGATGACTTGCGAAAGTGCAATAGTTACTTTCCGCCAACGCATGAAAGAGAATTTGTTATGAGCGTTGAAGCACATCGTCCGGCAGCTTATTCCACAAAAAGTCCGCAACTTTTACGGGCTGTTTTATCGAAGAATGAATTTAGATTGTGTGGTGCATTTTCTGAAGATATTACGTTCTTTTAATTTAATTCAAAGTTATTAATTTAATGTTAAACGTTTGATTCATGATTTCAATTAATTGTTTACGTGAAGTTTACGTATTACTAATTTTATTTTTATGAAATAAGATTAAGGGTTATTGTGCACTAATTCAGTTTTTAATTTTCATTTTGTACGAAATTTTATTCTGTATTTAGTTTTAAATAAAGAAAAGCATTGAGAATCTATTTGTTATATAACTTGAGGAAACTGTCGGTTGAGTACGGCTTAAACAAAATGAGGATATCGGGCTGGATAGCAAAAGAATTAAATATAAAGCTATGGAAGGACACTGTTAGTAAAATCGTCTATGGTCTGAGATGGCTCAGTATCTCAAAGCCAATTGTATCCAGATCCTGTGTATCCATGCATAAATTCACAAACCAAGTTATCCCAAAAGGTACACTTATCCACTATATTAAATAAGAGAGGCTTAAAATTTATGTATAACAGCTCTTATTTTACTAGAAATAACCTTCTACAGGATTTGATTGATTGGAGATGATTGAACTGAACGTGATTGAATTAGTTTGATCTGAGATTTATAGTGTAATAGGTATTAAAAATCTGGAATCTTGTAGAAACTGGCAGTTATTTGGTCAATAAATTAAAAAGTACTACTAGTAACAAATTAAGTTTAAAATAAAATTTGGTTTTGTTAAATTATGTGAACAATAAAAATTTATGAATATGTAATTCATGTATTAAATTTGAAAACTCCAAATATTATTTTCTATTTGAGATTTATGCACTTATGGTCAACTGAAATTGTTTATGTATTGGAAAATTAATGAGAAATTGTAGTTCATTTTAACAGTTAACAGTTAACATTTGACAGTTGAACATCTTCAAACACATCATTAATTAATAGATTAATCTAAATAAGTTAAAATTTGTAATCACAAGTAAGGATTATGTTGTTTTGTTATTAATTTTGGTGCGTAATGGCATCACAATATCGGCAATCATCGTTGCACTTCTAACATAGACAACCAAGCTTACGTTTATATTTAGTAATGACTGGGCTCTAGTTGTGAGTAGATATACTAGCAGTCTTAATTTATAGCAGCTCAAACGGTTTATGAAAAGTTTTAGGATGAATGCTTTTAAAATTATTTCCTTGCATTGATTTCTTGTATTATAGTTGAAAATACAAGGATAATATATGGAATTTGAAATTATATTTTGTATTTCAGCAGCTTAAAGTTTTAATAAAACTAGGATATTTCTTTATTCTTATTTTACTTTACATCATTATAAGGTTTATATTTACAGATTCAAATATTCACAAAATGAAAATTAGTTAATTTCATATACTCAGAAATTAAAGTGTTTTTCTCATTATTATGAAAGATCTCACTCACAACAACAAAAATTCGAAAAATGTTAGAAGTCAAAAATTATTTGTTCCTTATGATCACCACTATTTATCTGTTGTGATTCTGAATTTATAGAAAATGAGTTTAAATTTTGATATTTGGATCATAATATTTGATTAATAACCCTATCATCACCATTCAAAATTATGTCAAACATTATTTCAATCCACTCCTGCTCTTTTAATATTACAAATAATATTTTGATAGGCTTAAAAATAATCTTATTTGTTTATGTAGATAGAATTCTGATTTCGTTATATCATTTTATGGTCAATTAAAAGAAACAGAAAACCCACTTTATAAGTGAAACAATGTTTGATGTAAAAATAGTAAATAACGGTATTTACAATAGTAATAACTGGAGATTAATTTGTAGTTTTAGAAAGTTGTATCATGTAATCTGAAATTGGTTGGTTGACAACATTTATTTTTTAAAAAGGACTATACAATCAAGAAGGAAAGCATCTAATTTTTAATATCGAGATAATTTAAGCGTTATCATCGGTAAACCGTTGATTGTGATTATATTCTTAATTAACGACTGAACTTAGGTTTCTTAAGTTTTATAAGAAATGTAAAATTGAGTTTGTAACTTTATAATTTTAGGAGAAATTTCAAAAGTGGTACCTTTAAGTGAACATTTCCGAAAATTAGTTTATTTTGTATGGTATTATTTCTATATGCTATATGCTTAATATAAATTGTGGCACTTGTTGTATAAATTTTCTTATTGTGAAAAAGTACACAGGAGTCAACATTGTTAGAAAATATGGAATTACTAAGTTCTTTGTATTTTTTCATTTTAGAACAATAATAAAAGACAAGCTTCATCATTTTATCTCTCTGTCTTTATCTCTAGATCAAAGTTATATTCCAAATGTTATATTCCAGTTATAGTTCCAGTTATATTCCAAATGTTTTGAGGTTATTTTGAATTATGATAATTTGAATAAGATGCACGTATTGATTTTAGGGATCAATCAAGATTTGCAGATGTAAGATCCAATAAAATCGAACTTTTTCAGGAAAAATAATAAATATCAATCGCTTCTTTGTTAAAGGTTTGAGAATTTTGCAAAATGAAATTTTTTCATTCCACTAATTTGTTGTAAAAAATGGTTCCACATATCTTCAAATACAACTTGAAGAAAATGATTAGAAACCCAGAAAATTTTAATTACTTTTCAATTTGGTGTGCAAACAAGTGAAGACTACAACAAAGGAGAGAAACTTTTAAACCAATTACGTGGCATAAAACTTCCATTCAAGCAAGGTGATAATGGAAGGGGATGGTAGATGTTTTGCGGGGGCATTTAATTCCCCATTTTTTTGTATTGCACGTACAATCCTCGCCACATGGACCAGCGCGTCCATAAAAAGTGTAATTATTTTCAATTAAGACTGCTCAGTGTCCGCGACAGGATCCACCGCGAGCGCGAGGTGTTGTTGATAGAATTGCACCGAGCGCGAATTTCAGTTGCTATGGCGATATAGAGAGAGGGGCGGCAATGCGCACAGGTCGATCTCAATTCAGGCAGGCATGTGTGTGTATGTGTACGTGTGCGCAATCGGTTCCAGCCGCCTCACACACCGGAGTGTGCAGCACGCTGGGAGCGATTTGCCGCCTCTCCGGCCCAGATGGTGCGAGCCCGTTGCCGCCGCACGATCGCCCGCCGCCACTTGAAGCTCTCGAGAGCGCGCGTTCGCAACGCCACGCAACGCAACCGCCAGTTGTTGCTGCCCCGTCGGCCGCCGTTCTTTCTCCGCATGCCGCCGCTCAGCATTCTTTTCTCTTCTTCTGAGTGCGCTTCGTTCTTATGATTTAAATCGTCGGCGCGCTAGAAAGGTTCAATTATCGGGGTAGCATTATTTCGGGGAGGAGACTTGGTGGATCTTTCTGTGACTTTCAAATACACTTGAAACAATTGCATAACTTCTGTATGTGGAATGTGAGTACGATTCTTCCGCTTCCTCTCAAGAGCAAAGCACATTGATTGTTGCGACTGCTGTTTGCTGACTTTGACGATTTTCGTGTGAGACATGTGAGTACTGTTTGCAATTCGTTGTTTTTCGGCAGGATAGTAACCAAGAAATCTTTCTGGCCATTCGTTCTACTGTTTGTCATTCATTAAATTTCCTATTATAGTATTTCTTGAATTTTTAACGCCATACATAAGCAAATAATCGAAAACTTATTTAACCCTTCAAAACTCCCCAAAATGTTTTACTATATGTCATTATGACGTCTTTGATTTAAAAATAAAGATTTTAAGGACCACAGATGATTTTAGAAAATATTGGATTGTTTGGAAAGTAATTTCGTTTTTTTTTTAGTGGAAATGTATTGAAATATTTGAAAGGGTACCAACCAAAAACTACTGTGTAGAATTGATATGAATTTTTCCCACAAATATCTTTCTACATAAGCTGTTAAAGCTTATAAAAATTATAAGATAAAGTGTGAAGTAGGGCGCAAAAAAAAACCAATTAAATCGGGAAAAAACGGAATGGCTTTTCGAACAACTCAATATATCATTATAAACATTTCTCAACTATAATTCAATCATCTCATGTATACATTTTCATTTGCTTGTGCCAACAGAAAAAGTTACGATTTGCTCTTGAGACTGCAAGTAATGATAGAGATGTATCCGAATGCATTTTCAGTAGAAGGAACTTTATTCTTGAGGTGCATGTCAAAATTTTTTCCCGTTCTTCAATCTTACACAAAATTTATGAAATAGTTCTGACGATTCTAATTTGTATAATCATTCATACAAACTCATTATGAGGCTTGCCAATTGAAGCTGCTAATCGGTGTAAATTTTTGGGAGAATTTTTAGGAGAAAGCAGCAATACACAAGTTCTGCCAAAGCAGCGACCTATATATTATTTATTAATTGCTCAAAGTATTTGCTGTGGAAGCTCGTGAAATCTCCTCATTGGTAATAATCGGAAAATAAATAAAAAAATGTATGTATTTCGAAGGTGCTCAATTAGCTCTATTAATTTATCATTTTGTGATATAATTTTTAGTAATAATTCTGATTATACAATAATGTAAGTGTTTTTTTGTTACAAAACTTATTCAATGCGATATTACATGCTTAATAATATGTTCATAATATGTTCATATTTAACGATTATCCATTTATTTTTGTGGAGGATTAAAATTTAACATTATTCACTTGTCAAATCAATGAATCCTTTTTATTTTAGAAGAAAGAGAAATGAATGACAACTCATAAATAATATTTTGATGATTTACTTGTAACATTTGTTATCTCATACCAATAATTGAAGTGACATTATTGGATATTGTTGCTTTTTGGATCATTGTACCAACTTTTCTTTCTTTAAATGAATATTCCCTCGAAATCATCTGAAGTATTAGGAATATTTTCGGAAATGAAACAACGGCTTTGATGTATAAATAATATTGGTTGTAAAAGCATTTAATTTAAATTTGTTTTCCATCGATGTTAACTTGCAATTGTATTTCAATTTTTCTATTATGAGCATTTTCTTCCTTAATGATTGGCAAATATAATCAATGCTAAGTTCAATAAGTTTTTGGTGATTTACTTGTGACATAGGACATGTTATATTAGAAATTCTAGTAGGAATTTTGGATTTTATGGCTTTTAGAAATAATGTACCAACTTTTCTCTGGTAACATAATACATCGATTATCACACATGTGCGAAATGCTATTATAAAGTCGTGATATTGGTGTATTATTAGTTTATAATCTCACAATTACAATATAGTCCATTCCAGTTTTTGCAATTATTTGTTAGTATGTAAAAATCTAGAAAGATAGGATCATATTGAAGAATTATGAAATGAAAATCTGAAAAAAAGGATTGCATACGAATATTTATTGCACTTTCAACCGAATGTTTACTGCTTCGAGCGTGGTCGGATGAATGATTTACGTTGCTTACGAACTCCGATTTTCACATTATTATTATTACGTGCCAAACACACTCGAAGAAGAGGAAATCGCATGAAAATTTAATGAATCTAAGTGCCCAAATCTACACGTGGGCTGAACGTGGGCTAGAAGAATTTGTTTACATGACAATATTTGAACACTCACACATTAGTTTGGGTATGTTTTCATTGGAGTTTTCAAAGCAATTTGAATGTTTATTCAAATTCCTCAGGGGAAATGTTTAGGCAAGGAATATTTGCGAAATAATTGGATATTGTGGGAAATGCCGAATTTTGTGGTGCGTTTACATTCAAGGAGAGTTTGAAGTTCGAAAGGATGAGTCTAACGATTTTAATTAATTAATTAATTGACCTTATATATATTTGTAATACGTCAGTGAGTAATTAACGTCAGGTAACATGTTTTGTAACAAACAACATAATTTTTATATTTCAACAATGATGAAAAAGACCTAAAATTTATTTCTTAAATATACTGAAAATCAAAAATAATACATAACTGATAATAGCACTTATGTAATTAAGGCTCTAAATGGGTGACTGAAAGCTCTTATTTTTCTTTAAGGTTTTTTATTACTTGACTTTCTTCAAGCTACTTTCGGTGTTTCCACTTTTTTGCATAGTAACTAATTGTAAATAATAATGAAAAATGTGAATATAGAATATCTAAAAATTGTGTTAACAATGCCGTACAAATTCACCTAAAGTTCATAAATTCAGTCGATGCCTACGTACATGTAAATTTGCTCAGAGAAAATAAGATAAACACCAACACATTCAGGAATTTCCCATCATATATAATTTTGCAAATTGTGTTTTTCTGAATGGTAAGATCTATTAATTCGCATTGGAACAACTTTAGAAATATATTTAAGTACTGGCATTGTTACTCGTTACTAAAACTGAATACACTTTAAAAACAAAATGACATTCTACATATATTCTATTAAAGAGAGAAATACGTTTTATTTCACTTATGAGAAAAATTGGTGATAATTACTAAATAAAACTGATTATACTGGGTTTCAATATTTAAGGTTAATCCTAAATCAATTGATGATATTTTGATTTTGATAATTTTCGGCTTTAAGATAACTTAGAACATAGCACCAATTCATTTCTGGTCAGATAAAATGCAATATGTCATAAAATTTGGTAACCATTTGGGTTAGAGATTCGAATCTTACATCTATAATTCACATAAAAAATCGTAATTTTCATTCGTTTATAATTTCGGATTTCTCATATATAACCAAATATAATCCAATGAAAACATTATAAATTACAGTCCGGAATATACATTATTGACCTATAATTTTTGTAATATTTAAGGATACAATTCACATAATAAGTCTGAAGTTATGTTTCAATTCTAAAATTTTGTGACATGTTTTTACAAAAATACAGTTTATTTACAAATATACATCTCAAGCGGATGCTTTTAAATTTCAAATTGAATTAAATTGTTTTTCGCAACCCATATTTTCTTGAATACATAATTTATTGATATTATTTCTTTAAGACAACAATTTTAAAAATACAATCGAGAGGTAGCTTTAGAATTTTCCCATTGGTCCAATTCAAATGTTTGAAGTTTTATGTAATTGTTTGCCACGACTCGGATATTATTACGATATTTTCCGGCTGACGTTCGTAATGTGTTGCTCGCTTCTTTTGTGTTCCATATTTTTTGTTGTTGTTTGCATGTTGTTGGGTGCATGGATGTGCGTCACGCGGTGGTAGCGAAATGAAAAGTTTGCGAAGGGACGACATTCGCGCCGCTGTCCGCACAATGACAGCATCATGTTGACTGGAACAAACAATTTTCGCGTGCCCCATGCCCTACGAATTGTCAGTCCGTCTCCGATTGTCTGGGTCGCTCGACGTGTCATAAAAATAAATAAAAAGAGCGCTGAATGTGCAGACATTCAAATGAAAAGCGAATACTTTCTAATATATGTATAGGGAAAATCTAAGGTTGCATTCATTTGTAATCATTGACAAAGTTACTTGCGAAAAAGTTTAAAGTTATATGCAAATTTTAATTTAACCTCATTATGAATTCTACTTGCTTAAATACTTTTGGAAGAAATGCTTTATTGGTGGAAATAGAGACATTTATTTAGGGAAAACTTTTGAGATGCACTGTGATCTGGGAGTAGAAAAGCGAATACTCGTAACTAGAAATAGTCGACGAAGGCTTACAAGGATTGCAAAAAATGTCCCCGGACAGGAGGGATGAAGTAATGAACATTTAGAAAATTAGAAGTTTTTGTCTCTCTCGTTTTTTGCCGCTCTTTTTGCGTTTTGTTTTTCTTTCCTTCGGTATTATCGACGTTCGTATTTCGTGTTAATTGTGATTACGCCCAAGGGGTGTTCATTACTTTGGATTTTCTTTTATATTCTCTGTCGTTTTCTTACTTTTTATTCCGGCAAAAATCAGCCGATTCAGAATAATTGTTATTTATGCACCAGGGATGTAAAATGTTACATTTTCAAGATTGTAAATGTTTAGTAAAACAATGTGACAAGTGTCATTTTGATAATGAAAATATATTATAAATTCATAAGATATTCTTGGTTAAAATTTTGTATTCCTTACAATTAGGCATAATGTCATCTAGTATCATTTTGGTACATGATGGTCATTTTTGCCAAACCTTAAATAGTTGAAACCTTAGTAACCAGGGCTATTATATAATTTAGAAAAAAAAAAACTTCCACTTCAACTATTTTTTTTCTTAATTTTATATTTACATAAATGTCACATCAGTTGTTCTAAGATAAAAATTTTATGAGCACGTTTCATTAGGGCAGGTTATATAAAATTTTACTTGTGTGAAATTTTAATTTTGCTTGTGGTAAGAATTATCAAGTTATTGAATTTTCTTTGCTCTATTCTCTTCCAAATTTGCCCGAAAGAGCGTTTCCTTCCGGGCGTTACATACCATCTCATTTCACTCCTTATAATTTTTTCCACAGTGCGCCAAAAGAAGTTTTCACTTCAAAAATTGTACAAACGGGATAGTTGTATAATATTATCTTACGGCAAGTTATGCTCTTCTGGAATAATGAGTATGAAATGATCGAAAAAATTCAGTTGAAATTTTATATGCAAATTTAAGATGCAAAAGTAAGCCAAATTTTGATCTATATATTATGCCATTTTACCTTGCTTATTGTTTAAGAAATTAATAGAAACATGCGGTCTTTAAACATATTATAGCAATTACAGCAGCCAAATTACACTTTTATGTTCGGTTAGCAACACTATATTTTTAATATTTTTCCTATATCTGAAAATTATTGACTATTAAGCAGTGCCCTGTCTGATATCCCAATAACTCAGTTAGCCAATCCTGGTTCCAAATTTTTATGTCGGGAAATCATTAATTATTTCCAAAAATAGAATATTTCAATATTTAAATATTTCATAAAAATGTCAAAATATAGAAAAGGTTTATTGCTATTGGTAAAATGTAACAGCAACAGTTCGAATGAATCGAAATTTTGATTTTTTAATTGCTACAACAAATTATTGACAAAAATGTTAACTGTCAAGAAAATATCAATAATTTGAATATTTGGGTATAATTAATGAGGAGTTATAGTCTAAATTAATGCTCACTAAGTGGTAATTAAGTTCTTGAATCGTAAGAAAAATTTTTTTATCTAAAAAATTTTAAATTTAATAATTTATATTTATTATTATGTTTTCATCACTAAATAAATAAAAAGTTCTTGTAAGATCATTTTTCTTTTCTAAACAGTAACTAAAAGTTGTTGCTGATGTCAGGTGTAAATCGATCTCGAAGTTGATTTTACCAGAACTCGACATGGCAGCACATCCTCTTCTCTGGCAATGTATCTACTAGAAGTTCACATTACTTCTTGCATGTACCAACTACCACTTGATAGTATCTCTCCAAAGACTAGACTCGAAGAATGTTTTCACATTTGCACTATCGCCTTGGCGGGTGCAGACTGGGAAAGTCCCGTCCCGCATGAACGAATGATCCTGAAAGAGCGAAAAGCAGGGGTGCAGCAACGCGTTGCGAGTTTATTGAGTGGATAGTAAAGTTATTTATTAGTTAGAAAGCGCACTTTACAGCGCCATTTTCCATACACTCGGGGAGCATTTTTGCGCTCGTATATCGCCCGAAGAGTGCTCTAATGGCGGGAAGATTTCATTAGGACGCTCGCCGAGAGGCAGACGTCAATATTTGCTAATATTTCATTTTGCAAATTACGCCTCTGCAGGGAAGTGTGATGAAAATTGATTCACTTCGAAATTACATGGAAACACATTTTGGAGGAATTGGCGTTGGTATAAATATACAATTTAATGATGTCCCCTGGCTAAATTATAATTAGCATACAATGAAGGTTGGAAAAAAAAACAAGTAAAAAAATTCTTTATAATTTTCAATGATTAAGGAAATGTTTTAAATAAAAAAGGGATATTCTATAATTAGAAATAAATAAATACAAGTAGGAACCTGGACAAATATTTATGAAAAACAACTATATATAAAAACAACCAATGTAATTTATACATCAAAGGGATATTTTTCAAGGATAATTCTAATCTTTGAGGTAAATTCGAAGGTATTTTTAGTTAAGAGTGCAATTTTTCATATATCATATAAGAGAAAAGTTGGAACAACGATCCAAGTAGCAAGAAAATTAAAATTGTTACCAATATTTTTGAATCTTACAAACAAATTGAATACTTAAAACGTACTGTGACTAGTCATCCGTTTAAATTTGACCAAAATAAATGGTTTGATATGTTCGGAAAATAATTTCGTTTTTTTTTGTGGAATTGAAACACAGTTTTCGTATAATAAAGGAATACTTTATTAATTTCTGTATTGATCGTTCTGGTTCAACACCATTTGTCATTTTTCTGGTAACAGCATAATTCCACGCTCAAAAAATTGCCTTTATCACGTCTTTATCAGCTCCAACGGGCCTTCGAGAACGTGGTGCATTTTTGACATCAAAATTACCGGAACGAAATTTAGCGAACCAGTTCTGGCACTGGCGTTTTATCAATGCACCTTCTCCAATTTCTTTCTGGCTTGAACCGCATTCTTACCCTTTGTGTAGTAATACGGTAAGATATGTCGAAAATGCTGCTTGTCGCTCTCCATATTTAAAAGGGTACCAACCAAAAACTGCTGCTTAGAATTAATTTGAATTTTTCATACAAAAACCTTGCGATATGAGCTCTTAAATAAAATAAAAGTGTGAAGTAGGGTTCGAAACATACAACTAAATCTTCTGTCGGGAAAAAACGAAATTTCTTTCCGAACACCCCAATAATTATAATCATAGTTATTATCTCACTTGCAGAATTAAATAAGCCACATATTTAACAAGTGGATAATATGATATTAAATTTGACGAAGAATCAAAACACTTATGTTTTGACTGATTTTGGGAAATTTTAAATTAATGAACGTATAGTGTTAGAATTTTGGTCTCTTGTTGTGGATCCTTTATTTTCAGCTTCCTAGCACCTCATTCACCCTCGATCTTTGTAAAAAATCAGAGGAAGAGAGTGTATTTTCAGCTGTTATGAGTTCCTGGATAATGCACTCTAAAGGACAATAAATAAATAATCGAAGAATTTCGAAGGACACGAAAATGAACTCTAAAAACTAAAAGATTCGTTGAAACAGAATCCACCCTGAGGTGAATTAGGATGAGATAGAACACAGCAGATCATTATCCTATTATCCTATTTTGTTTACAAAAGATTATGATTGAGTGTTGCGTTATTCATTTCTTGTAATTGATTGCTGATCCTTCTTATTCATCACACGATAGAAGTCAAAACGTTAACAGGGGTGTTTATACGAAATACAATTTGTTTCTATAATTACCACGCAAAAACAGATTGTTTAAGTGAAAGCTTAAATCGTGCCCTTTAAAATGCTTTTTTAATCATCAAAATCTGTCAGTTAGTCCTTGAGATATAATTAAAAACATTTCTTAAAGGGGATTTAAATGCTGGGAAAAAATGCGTGTTGGACCAGATGTTATTTATTCTTTCTATTATAATCGACCCTCATGTAGTTCTCTGCGGTTGCATTCCTCGCATTCCATATTCCATTGTTCGTTTATTTACTTTGCAACTGTTTACTTGTTACCGTATCTTATTCTGTTCATCGGTGCATTCCATCATTAAAGGGTTAAACCAATTATTACTTAACACTTTTTTGTGGAATGGGGGAATCAACTTCATTCGAAACGAACCAGTTCTCTTCTCTTCTGATCAATATCTCCGAAACTAATGATCCGATTGCATTCAAATTTTCAGGGATTGTTTATTATATATTCATGGACATATTTACATGATTTGCCAAATCAGGAATCAATTTGTTGATAAATTATTAATGTTTATAAATAAGAAGCATTGATTTTTCTTAGTTCAAACGCGATTTTCTCGCAAACGGTTCGGCCGATTTCCACCAAACTTGGAACATAAACTAATAACAGCAAGTTGCTTAACTTATTGTGAGGGGAAAAGTTGTAAAAGGACCAGGGGTGGCACTTAACTATGAAAAATGAAATAAACGGTCAATTGTTTCATACGTTTATTTTGTTGTACTTTCAATCGATTCATTTGACATAATCAAATCTAGCCCTGAATGCTACTGATAGATCATGATCTCTCTGGATCGAATTTACCCGAAAGAGCATTTCATTCCGAGCGTTACATACCAGTTCTTCTTCTATAAAGAAGTTTTCACTTCAAAAAACTTTCAAATCTATGCGACGTCAACTCCACAGAATAAATACCAATTATGTCTATTTACACTAAAGAAACAGGACACCAAGGTGTTAAATTTTAGTTACAAAACTGTCTCAATAATAAATTTCCACCGCCAAGAAAACGTAAACCAACCATCAGGAGAATTAATGCAAGTTTCAACGTAAAATCAATCTTTAGACTCCCTAATGGTTTCTTTGGGGAAAAGGATACAAATCCATTTCTTCATTCCATGGCACCAACTCCCGTGAATCCATGATGCAAACGGCACGCCTGAGGGACATTATTAACAAACATTCTCGTTAAATTTTCATTGCGCGACCGAACACCCGTCCTATTTTTGCATTTTGGCACGAGTTTACCCTCAAAAGAGCTGCCCGACTTTTGGTAGATTCTCGTGCTGCACCCTCGATTTGAGTTGGACCATTGAATTTTGCAATGCAATGGGAATTAATTCAACGCTACTCTTAACGTGTTACGTCATTGTGCTTTGGTGTTTAATGAGGAAAAGTTGGACGAAACGAATGTTTCTCAATTATTTCTTAGTTTCATACGGTTTAGACTTGGGTAATTCCTCCAATGTCGGAGCTGAATGGTGTTATTTCTTTGTGCTTAACTTCGAATACTTAATTAACGTGGTTAATGTTGAATATTTATTAATCGGAGTTGTTGTTGTTGTTGCATTGTCGTCCCAAGAGTTTGGTAAACTTTGTTGGCGATAATTTATGAAAGGTGCAACTTTTATTTTTATTTTTATTACTTTCAAAAGGCGCGTAAATAAGAATACGTTCAGGGAACAATTAGGTCAAACTTTTAAAATTGGAAAATGAATTTGCGTAATTGTAAATTTTCCTTTATTGAAGAAATATTTGTTATTTGTTGAATTATAATGAATTCGAATTATAATTATGAATTTGGAATTCTTTGGTTGTATAGCTGTTTAGAACCTTTATTAAGATTAATGCTTAATATATGATATTATAGAAAACTTTAATCGGACTCTCGTTGAATAGGTTTGCGTGTGTAAATTACTTTATAGAAGTGAAAGGATAATGATTTATACACTTTGCACGTGGTTCGGTAATTAAGGTTTCATCATGGGGTAAAACATTTTAACCTATATCAAATTTTAGGTTCCTTATCGTCTTTATTTATAATCCTATTGTGTTTCTTAATCAAAAAGCATGGAATAAACAATGTTGTTGAGTTAATACGGAAAATATAATTCAGGAATTAGATAATGGTATGAAATTATAGAACTTGCTGTATCTTAATATTAACCTACAGTTTAAATAATTGATCATTTTATAAACAAGCCTACAAATTATTGCTAATAAAAAGAGATGACACAATTTTGGGACGTGATAACTTAATGCTAAAGTCTGGTACTATGTTCATACAAACTTACTCTGAGAAATTAGTTTTAATTATTATTAAACATTTGGTATATGTTTAAGCTTTTATACTATTAAGTATAAAATTCTCTAGTTTATAGAATTGTTGGATTTTTAAAATATTGTGTATTAAAAAAGCAATGCAGTTTAGTGCCCAGTTGCACAAAACTTAGTACATGATTAATCAATGATAGTTAATGATCGTTTACTCTATGACTAATTATTTATTTGATTAGAGATTTGTGCAACCGGGCATAAATTGTCGTTTTCTAAGTTACAATAAAAATTTAAAAAAAAAACACAATTTGAAAAGGTAGAGCATATGATTACAGTTTGCCAAATTTGAATTCCAAAACTTTAACATTTAAAGAGTTGGTCGTGGCGAAAGATTGTAATATTTGATTCATTATTGCTTGTTACTAAGCAATTAATCAAATAAATCTTTTACAAATTGTATAAATTTACCAAGTGCCATTTAAGTCTGTTTCCCCTCAAGAATTTTCAAAATATGAATAATCAAATCAGGATCGATTTTCGCACATAAAAAGTTTCAGAGACCTTTGATTGGAAAGTTGAAGCCAATCTAATACAAAATACACATAATTATCAATTTTACGTGTTTATAATTACATTGCTTACCTGAGAAAAATACCTTGCTTCAAGAAACCATAAACTTCAAAATTGTTACAGGAATTTCTGAAATGATTTATAAAATGCCACAAGTAAATCATCAATATTTTATTTGATTCGATACATTATTTGTCAAAGTAACTTGTATCTTTTGAAAATTTAGTCATGGGCACTAGCATATACATAATAAGATAAATAATATTAG
The DNA here is from genome assembly GCA_030264555.1 of Aleochara sp. GC000083. Classification (NCBI taxonomy): domain Eukaryota; kingdom Metazoa; phylum Arthropoda; class Insecta; order Coleoptera; family Staphylinidae; genus Aleochara; species Aleochara sp. GC000083. The sequence continues at coordinate 37,362 of JARJDZ010005986.1, forward strand.
AATCTTCTCTAGAAATTCATTAATGTAAACTTACTTAAAAGATAATGCAAAAACTGGATCAAAATAAATATAAAATTTCTTATAAACTGAATAAAATTATAGTGTAAGTCTAAAATATAAATTTTTCAAATCTTTTGCAAATATTTAAATCAAGAGTCTGAAGCAAATTATTAACAAATATTAATTTCCACCAATTACGATATAAAATCTTAGTAAAACAATGCATACTTTGTTTAGTATTCGATGGTTTAAAAATCACTAAATAATATTAAAATTAAACAATTTGCTTTGAATTAGGTATATAGTTCAAAATATGTATATTGCGTTGCCTATAGTAATGTTTTAAACTTATAAATATATGGTAGATATTTGCACTGGAAAATAATTACAGGCAAAAAATGAATTCAAAACGGTTATGAAGGCAGGTGATTTCACACTGATTTAGCGTCGAATTGAGAGTTTTAATTTTTCCGATATTTTCCATCTTCTCGCAGTTTTACGAAGTGGAACAATTCGAGAAAAAAAACAAATTTGCACATTCCACGACGGCTGTATCGCTCAATTGAGCCATCACCGGCGCCAAGCACGAAGAAGAACGCGCCGAAATTTGACAATTAGTCCCTCTTATTCACAGCCGACCTGCTTCGTGCTGCTTCCCCATGGCACTTCGCGTCCATCCAGGACTCCCGGGTTCGTTTAATTCGCGCATTCATGTGTATGCGTGGGTGTGTGTTGTATTCGGCGAACTAAAATAGAATTAGAGCGACCCAAGGACGTAATTAAATATTCGGCACACGATCACGACGCACACTCTCATTCACATGCACACATATACACACATACACATCACTCGATTCTTGCACATCCTCGTCCAAAAAACAAGAGTACATTGATAATGGCAGGCGCACAGCAAGAGCTCTCCTTGCGAAACGCCTGGAACGGACGCACGCCGCTCAGTTTTGGGACACGCTCGAGGGCTTCAAAGCGACGACCCTTCTTCTTCTTCTTCTTCGGCTTCGGCTTCGACTTCTTAGTCCTTACGCCCACGCCCGAAGCCCGAAGTACACACATAAATATATGCGTGTAACAACCATCAAGAACATGCATGCACGTCAATGAAGATAAGAGGGTCGGCTGCTGGGAATGAAAGAAATGGAGGCAACACGTCAAACGGGCACAGATAAGAAATTCGCACGGACGAAATCGACCGCCTTCGTCGCCGTCTCAATTATAAAAGTTTATGTTCTTCGCGCACTTGTCCCCGACGACTTATACGCTGCGTGTGGATGTAGTGTGCTCCCTTGTGATTTGCGACAGTGCCGTATGGACATTTTCCACGTAGCAGTGAGCATGTCCTGGGGCCATTTGAAAATGGCTGGGGAAGCGTGCAGCATTTGCGTTCGAATCGAGGGGGAAAGATTATTTCCGCGAATAATGTATTTTCATTGGCGGAGTTGGGGAAATTTCTCGCAGAAAATACTTTTTCAAATCGCTGAAGATCGATTGATATTTTATGTATGAAATCCATACCTTAGGTTCGTGGAACGAGGCGATTCCTTGTCGCGAATGTGCGTTGTTAACATGAACATTTCCAAACAAGTCGCTTTTACAAGGTATATGTATACAAAAGTAGACGGTGAAATGAAAATAAAGTTTTATTTTCTTCATGGAACATTGACGATTCATTGATGACTTTCCTTTTAGGATTTTGCAAAGTTTTCAAAATTTAAATTGCCAAGTTTCATAGTTTCTCAAATATTACGTTTATATGTTACATTATGGTATTTTTAAAAATATTTTTAAAACAGTTTAAAGTACCTATACTTATCTTATTTAATGTGATGGTAAATCTATATTTTTTTCATTTTTACCCTTTGCATTAGAGAGATAAATATACATATTTATTATACGCGGTTGCCCAAAACGTAATACATGATTAATCACAGATTAATGCATTTAAATATGTACACGTCAATGATAATCATGATTTGAGCTTTGTGCAACCGGGCATTAATATTGTTTTTGTTTAATGTTATTTATGAATTGAAATATTGGGCGTTGTTTTAAATTTTACTTCGTCATTGAAAAGCTTTTCATCTAGTAATGTCACGTTCTCAATCTTTGTAAATTCTTCGGAGTGTAATTTTGTAACTTTCATTTTCCTGATGTAATAATTAAAGGCAATTTCGTATTTATGTATTAACGTAAGGAAAACCTGTTTTTGTTTTAGTTATTTTGTTATCTTTTATCTTGTATTTCAATTTTAGCCTCTTTATTCAATATATGTTGCATCACAATTTTTTCAAATTTACTCTTTATACTCCGGAATTGTCTAATTTTGCATCTCATCCTTAAGGTTATTAAAAAATTGATTTATGTAGTTTATGTATTTTCATGTGTGAATTATTTTTTAATTCTGTCTAAAAAATAATTATCTTAAAGCAAAACTTTAATTTAATTGACTTTTTTAGTTGAAGGAGTGAAAATGCCTTATTTCAGAATTTATATGCTATTAATATCATTATTTATTGAAAGTAGATATTTGTTAACTTGAAGAAATGTTGGTGTCACTTGGATAAAACACGTAAGCCTTCTAGTACAGATACGAAAAGCTGACAATGGAAGCATTTGACAATATTATATCAGTAATGAATTTATTAATTTGAAGGATATCCATCTCATGTAAAATCAAATTTTAATAAGACAATTTGTTTAGAGGTTAAATTCTACCCTAAATTATTAGAATTGTTGAGTTAAAATCAAATATCAGATCATTAAACTAATTCGATTTAGATTTTATAACTTTAAGATTATTGGTTATAATCTAAACAACATATTGTTTAATTGGATAATCATTAAAAAAATGAAGAAATCAGATTATTAAATGTTCACTATACTCTGAAGTATTTCTATTAGAGCCACCATAATGACATTTACTGTGGCCCCTGGATTCCATTTGTTAGTCTAAGTACTAATCTTAACCATTAATAGGTGATTAGTATTTTTGTTTACATTAAAAAAAAGGATACATAAATCATACGTCCCCTCAATTATTAAAGAAAGACCTTTATGAACCTGTATTTATTAATTAGAAGAATATCTATCTAGAATATCTAATAAAATAGAAGAAAAAACTGAAATACTTGTATGTAATTTAAACGTAAAATATTTTGAATAAAACAATTTGTTTAGAACTTAGACTCCATTCTAAATTAGTCTAACATGTTTCCTTTTGCTTTTGAATTACTTAATTTATTACAAAATTAGACTGTTAACTACAAGAATTTTGCTAAAATCACTTATTAGCGTATCAAAACTAAACGATTTATTATTAATCAAAAAATTTGATAATTTTAAGATTGGTGGTTGTAGTATAAATAATTGTCATAATAATTGAAAAATCCTAAATTGATGAAATTACATTTTAACAAAAGAATTTATGTCAAAGTCGCCATATTGCGATATTACAGTTCTTCCTGGTCAGCCTAATTGCCTAATCACCAATAAGCGATTTGTATATATATTCGTTTTTTTAAAGGATACATTTTTCATTCCAGGATAAAGAAGTTAACTATACTTTTTAACAGTTAGTAAATAACAAGTAGTGAACCTAAATGTATTATAATTCAATTAAGTATATGCATATAATCAAAATTTTTAATAACACAATTTGTTTGGAACTTCGATTCTACTATAAATAGTGTTTTGCATCTGAATTACTAAATGCAAATTTTTATCGTTTACTACATGAATTGAGTTAAAATCACATCCAGTGCATCAAAACTAATCCAATTTATTCCTGATCTAAAGATTTGATAAATTTAAACTTTGCAAAAGCATCTGGTCCTGCGAAATCTCACAGATAGAATCAACTTTTCAACCTTTGTATCAGTCCTGGTCTTCGTCAAGTTTTCCCCAAATTAGTCCAGCTCTTGTACCTCCAGCTCGACTAGTTTCATCCTTATTCCACGCAAACATGTTCGGTCCTGTACGCTTTTCAAGAAGACCTGAATTTTGCTACCACCTCCTCCTTGCACCCATTGAAGAAGATGCCAAAACATAACTTGGCCAAATTACAGGACAAACAAGCAGCGCGCATCCAATTTTAAGAGCATCTAGCTGCTTGTTCACTGCTGGCCGTTTGTTTGTCGGATTTGGTTCAAGCCTTGGGCTTGTTTTCAACCGGATTTCTAATTCGCAATGATTTATAATGGTTCACCAAGTCCCGCCATTCACATTTTCGCACTCACACATAAATCGAGATTTCAACCACCGGATCGAACTAATAAGGGACAGTGCATAACATCGGGCAAAAGATGAAGGAGGATTCGATTGTGTGTTCCTGGAGTTCTTCAGCTCTGCAGGCGGCTGTAGATGGATTCGTTGAGTATTCGCGCGCGAATGAACCGACAGAGGTAATTTTGGAACTTCAAACGAGGGAAGGTCGCGTATTCGCACATCGTGGATTTCTTTCGCTTCATCTACGTTTGCGTAGATATTCGTTTTGCGTCGCGTCTGCGTTCCAAGAGATTTCCTTCTGATGCTAATATATTATCCCCATGGTGAGGGATTTTATGCGGAATTGTGAAATATTGATTGCGTTTCGTTTGTAATCGCTATAAATATATAATGATATAGGTGATGTATTTCGGTTGGACGATTTGCAGCAGGATTGGTGCATTGGTGCAGCTTAACAGCTGGATGACGCCATGTTCTAAATGCAATTGCATCGATCAGGATTAATAGAATAATGATGAATGTGTATATACATACGTTTGCCATGAAAATTAAAATAGACTTATTGGAGGCAATCATTTAATGCTTGAATGAGTGCGCTTGTTTCCGATAGCAATTGGTGCATTGTTCTCGATTTTCATTACGTAGGTTTTCATGAAATCGAATTCAGTCAGTTATAAACTTTGCTTTGTGGGCCAACAATTTATTTCCGACCTTTTAAAATAAAGTTTTATCACATAGACTTCATACGTATTTTCATACAAAGTGGATGTTTCGAATTGAATTATGCAAGTTCGATTATAATTGATTAGATCTCCATTTCACATATTAAACAGTATAATCAAAAATGTCATCTCTGAAACTGATGAAATTTTACAATTTTGCAATTTTAAGTTTAGAGGCAAATATTTCATATTTTTCCTCCAAATTTTATAACAACATGAACATTCTGTGAATTTAATAATTTATTTAGATATAACATTTGAAAAAGCCAGATAATGATTTTAGTTACAGCAAAATCATTCCATTTTGTATTTTAAATTTTGGAAGCAATAATATCATACTTCAACATTTTTTTTGAATTATCTGTAGAAACTACCAATTAGAATTGAAATAATATAACAATTTAGACGTGAACTAATGATTTCAACTATAACAGTTTCATTCCGTTTCTTTCCAATTTCTGAGAACAAATAGTATAATTCCCCTTAAAAAAACAAGTCTTAAATAAATTCAAATTGAATATGTTCTTACAAAACTATTTAAACTTCATTAATATCTATTTATTCGTTTAAAAATTGTAGGTAATTAAATATGAAGACGACATAATGAAATATTTGATTGAATGTTTGCTTTTATAGGCAAATATAGACGTATATTTTATTTTAAACAGACAGAAGATATGAATATAAGATATTATGTTAATATCCTCTAAAAAATAGTTCTAAAATTATTATTAAAAAATCTCATAAATATCAGGTAACTTGTAATTGCTGCATAAATGAACTATGTACGCTCTAAATAAGTTATTAGATGGAACTTCAAATATGATGTTTGCTAATTATGAAAATTAGATGTTTGTTAATTATGTGTCACTCTACATTGAGTAAATGGAAATATTTCGTATGTCTCGAATTTTGAAATAATAGGTTATTTTATTATTTCCTAAAGAATCTAAAATATAAATCGTAACCTTAAAATCAGGAATAAATTGATAATGATATTAACAAAAAATGATAGTTTCCAAAAAAATCATTTTTAAATTTATAAATTCTGAGGTTATATATTGAATCAGTTATTGGGACAGCTAGACGGTTTATAATTATCTAATTAGCTGATTAAATAGCCTTTCTAGTGATTAATAAAGAAGTTATATTATTTGGCGAAAATATGACTTTTAGTAGATACTTTTAAATTTCAACAAAAGTTTCAGGTTTCAATTTTGTACATTTTTATCATTTAGTTTGAGAGTGCAGAACCTAATCCAATGAGGAAAAATCTTATTTGTGGTTTATTACATGTTAATTTCAAATATCCCATAAAAATTCTGTTTTTTCAAATGAATGAATTGTTTGTAACAAATCTGTGAATTGGACTTATAGAATCTATCTATAAAGCTAGTATTCGAGTGATCTACCTTTGAATTTTTCACTTTTCTCTTCTCATAATTAGAGAAAAAAGCATTCCAGATAGAAAGAAGAAAATAGCCATATGATAATTACTAATTTACTAATTTAAGTGAAAATTAATAATATTTGAAAATTATTTAATTAATTATCAATAAATAAAGCGTGTGGTAAAAAAAATTTAAAAATCAAATTATTAAACATTTTGCCTAATTGGAAGGCAATTATCCGTAGAGCGAATTAATTACAATTGAAATTGATATTATGCAAATGGCAATATGCAAATGCAAGAAGTGCCGAATTAAATTAGCATCAATTGTGCCCCAGGAAAAGAGAACGACTACTTCTTTAGAATTCTCCAGAATAAACCCTCTGGTTAAGGTAGCGTTAGTATCCTCGCTGATACTTATTTAATTTCCTCATCGGTTCGTAATTACTTCACTTCCATAACAACTTCTTCCTGTTTACAGATCGTAGCAACTTCAATTCCTTCAGAATCAGTTACACTAATCTAATCGAATTAAAGTTGGTGAATAATTTCCTCAACCAATTTGGAATCTCTGATGAATTGGAACTATTGATTGATTGCTTTTTCATCTTTTATTCCTTTGGGATTTTCAAAGGTATGATTAATGTTGCCCTGTTTCAAAAATCGTGGTTTGAAATTTTTTAATGAATGAAAAGTTTTATTCAATAGTTTGCTGAAGGACATTTATACAACTGACTCAATGTATATTCTCCGATGTAAAGAAGCCACCAAGCAATTAGAAGCAAAAATAACATTAAGGAGAGCGCCAGACCAAGCATGTCAAACGCGAAAATTGCGCAAATGTGCAGAAATTCCCAGGGCGCAAACGACCGGCTGCTGCAATGCTCAAAAGGCCAGTAAGAATGGGAAAACTTTATTAAGTGTCAGCATAAAGACCTAGCTGAACATGTCGCTTCGTCCGATGAAATTTCAATGTAATTAAAGAATAAAGATAACGACGAAGAAAATGGCGGCATTAACGATGCTCATCATTGCAGCATTTTCGTCCTTTCAACGGGTTGTGTTGATGAGTTTAAGTCGCAGTTCTTATTTTTAACTCAGAAATTAAAAGTAGACGTTGTTTTTAAAACGATATTCTTTGTTATAGATCTTTGTTCTTGATATGAATTAACTTACAAAATTGTTTTCAAATCATCAATAAAATTATGAAATGTATGGTAAATAATAAGAGTCTTCATCTTACTGGAGCGTATAATGTTGCATTTTCTATGCCTGTTTTTAGTGACAAAAATTGAATATTTTTCACTTGTCAAATCAGTGATGTACATTTTTCTACAAGTGGAAAAAATGAATGTCATCTCATAAAATAAAGTGCTATTGTTAATAAGGTATCAAGATTTTAAGGTTTGGCAAACATAATCAAAATGTGCCAGCTCAAACGAAATTCTGACGATTTAATTGTGACATTTGAAGTGTCATATCAAAAATTGTGGAAGTAATTTTGGATTTTGTTGCTTCTTGGAACATTGTATCAACTTTTCTCCATATCGTATATTACACGTGTGCAAAATGCAATAATAAACTCCCGAAATTTGTGTATCACTCATTTATAATTTTGCATTTCCCACACTTATAATATTATCTACTAATATATGACGTTTTTACCAGAAAAATATTTGCCAAATTTTACATATTTGAAACCGTAGCAACCAGATCAAGAAAAAGAAGTATTCTTTCTCCCACGTGTAGAAAAGTGAATAATATTGAAATGTCACTAAAAGCACACAGGAAATACACGATAAAAATATTAACTAAAATTTGCTATTTCGAAGCTCTTAATTAAAACTAAACAACACCTAAAATTTTCATTAATTTTTTTACTATGAAATAAAAAAACAAAATCCTTTGCTGCAGATGTCATGCTGTGGAACATGGCATATGCAACCTGGAGTAATTTTTTTCGGTGCAGTTTGCTTGGTTCATAATAATATTGCACCTCCAACTCCTTCCAGCTCGTCTACAATTTCCCTTCTTCGAAAGCGTAGTGCGCGCTGGCATGAGAGAATGAACGTGTTGAAACAAAATGGTAACCGGAAAAAGTAAACAGAAAACCGGAAATAATTACGCTCCGTACTCCAGTGTGTATCATGTTTGAATAAAAGCAGCATGCCAATTTGCTCGGTTTTAATTTTCCCTAGTTTTCTCCATAACGAACAGATTTTCAAAATATGCGCACATTATGTATACATTAAATATTGAAATTTCAGTCGAGGATAAATTTTGGTAATTGTGAACTGGTAAAAAATATGTTTCTAGAAATCGGAAAAATATACGGTTAATCACACTTTGAACAAAGACAGCTTGAAAAAAAGATAATGTTTATGCACAAAGAGGCAACATTTAAGACATAAATTCCAGTCTCGGGAACAAATCATCTTTTATTTCTGAAGAGCAACATCATTTTTCTTCTGATCATGAACGGACTATTCTATATTCATTGTATTGGTAATATTATTCATTTATCAACTCTCGTTTGTATTATCTAGAGAATTGAGAAAATTAGTGTTTGCTATTCTTCATTCGGGGAAAAATTTTAAAATTACCGTACTAAATACCAACAAATATTAAATGATGAGTCAAAGTCAAAACTTAAATTTTATTAGGTTAAGTGTCACCCCCGGTCATTTTACAACTTCTCCACTCACAATATGTTAAGCATCTTAGGCCCGGTTTCACAAACGTTCCTTAAATTTTAATGATCATTAAAGTAGCTAATCCATGATTAACTGTCACAATTGTGTTTCACAAACGTTGATTAAATCCAAATCCTTAACTCCTANTTAGTGTTATTAGTTTATATTCCAAATTTGGTGGAAATCAGCCGAGCTGTTTGCGAGAAAATCGCGTTTGAACTAAGAAAAATTAATTCTTGTTATTTATAAACATTAATAATTTATGAACAAATTGATTCCCGATATTACAAATCGCCAAATATGTCCATGAATATATTACAAACAATCCCTGAAAATTTGAAAGGATTTGCATCATTCGTTTCGGAGATATTGATGAAAATGCGAAAAGAGAACTAGTTCGTTTCGAATGAATTGATAGCTGCAGGTGCATTGAATGCATGCATCGAAGAAAGTGCTGAATAATGACGATCTACCCCACTAACGAACACACAATGCAATACAATTCTATTCAAATAGAATAGAAGCAAACAAAATACGGAATGCGAGGAATGCAAACTAAAGAATAGAAACGATACAGTAACGAGTAAACAGTAACAAGTAAACAGCAATTAAGAATACAATCGGAAAGGAATGCAAGGAATGCAAACAAGTATAAAATTGACACATGCATTTGATAAATTGTAACGTATTATGTAATAGGTGCATTTTCACTTTCAATGCACATCCCCATAAGAAATGTTTTTTCATATAACTCAAGAACTATTTAACCGATTTTGATGACTAAAAAACCATTTTAAAGAGCATGATTTAAGCTTTTACTTAAACGCTCTGTTTTTGCGTGGTAATTATAAAAACAAATTGTATTTCGTATAAACAACCCTGTTGACGTTTTCACTTCTATTGTGTGATCTTAAGCACACACCGTGCATTTTTTCTACAAGTGGGAGAAATGAATACCTTTAAATTTATAAGTGAAAGAAATTAATGACAAATCACAAAATAAAATGATGGTTACTAGAATTTCAATTTTTTAATCATGTCATAATAATGTAGTTTATCAAACTAGATTTTGATAATTAATTTGAGACATTTGACATTTCATCTGAAGGTCAGAACTTCTCCTGGGAAAATAAATTAACATATGTAATTACAATATATTGTTTTTTATTTTATTATAGTGTTTTCTTTACTGCCAATTGTAAGAATAACCACTGATAATCAGAAATGATCAAATTTGCACTTTGAGAAAATAACATTTAAAAGTGTTTGGTGATTTAAAGTGATAATTAGACATTTACTGGAAAATTAAGCATTTAAGAAAAGTATTGAATGGATGTTTCTCTACAGATTCAAAACAAATCTCAGGATGAAATAGTGTTGAAATTCAGGCTTACGCTTGTTGTTAATAGCTGCATTGCATGCAGTCTTAAAACTGTCCAAATAAACTATAAGCTGTATGCTCAAAACTTTGAATGCGAGTGGTTTAGTCGAGAGCCTTATATTTGAAAGAGCTCTGCGGTTCACAAGCCGCTATTCAACGAGGAAATGTTGAAATTCAGCTCGATGATATTCACATTCCATCAACAACCCGACATTGCAAGTGTTCCGAATCAAATATTTCCCATTCCTAATATTGCGAAACATTTAAGCACGTAAATATTTACATAGAATGTCAAATGTTCGGCTGTCATCACGAGGTTTGTTGGCTGGCAGTATTTTTCAGTTGAAAATTTGTTTCAGCGTCGACAACTCTATTAATGGAAAATGAAATACTAAAGGTAATTTCATCACGGAAGTTTATTAATTAAGCGAAAGCGCAGGTGGTATATTCAGAATACGTTGCGAAAAGTTTGCACTTTATACATATAAACGGTTAATATTCGCGAAAACATGTCAATCTCACCCGAGAACATTGAATGCTGCGAATTCCATCTGCTAATTCGAATACAAATTCCCTGATGGCAAATATTCACCACCATGAACAAATACAGGCTTGGCAAATACACCCATTTATTGAAATTATGTCTTCTACTTATGCATAATGACTTCAATAACAATAAAAATTCTTTTGGATTCGCACATAATATCAGCGTAGATGATACAATACACATAACTGTATATTGGGATGCATAAGCATTGGGGGTAATGCAATGTAAATATGGTAGCATTCAGCAATTATTTTCGCGAAATGACCTGAAATAATCGAATTTCAACTCGGAGCGGATGCAACATTGAACAATGTGGTCATAAAAGCGACATATAGCAATCAATATCCGCTAATAAATACGCTGGGGCTGCGGGCAAAAAATAAATTCGTTGTTTTCCAGCCGAGAGCGTTGGCAAACCGCATTCATAAATGCTGTGTAAGCAATAAGCACGAGACAGTCAACAACACACAAGGTGAAAGAGAGCACATTTTCAAATACATCATCACACTTTTCTCTCTTCTGCCCGCCATCGTCAACGTACTTTCTCTCAACATTTATACACTTTATACGTGATATTATCGAAAATCGATGTCGAATCAATAAGAGCACCGACTCACACACACGCCACCGAACCAACCGCGATACACAAACGCGTGGTGTCACTGCGAGCGCATCGATTGCCCAACAAATGCCAATACTTTGCGAAAGCTCGCCTTTCATGGCTGGAATGCGAAAGAGTGCGAAACCAACATTCCTGAAAGTATGGAAGTATGAAAGGATAAGCGACATCCTAAGCTGAAGGCGGAATCTTGCCATATGTATTCTTGTATTCTCGCTGAAAATGGCCACCAAGTGTTCTTGAAATCCATACAATCACGTATCGTTTTGTTCGCGAAGAGATGAAAAATGTGGCTACTTTTACATATGAGGCGAAATATGAAAGGATGTGCCAATAAGTACAATAAATTCTCTTGGATGCGTCATTTCTTATTTCGGTGTTTTATTTTATTTTTTACGGTTTTTGGTGCTTTATTACATCTTCCCCATAGTGGTTATTGGTCGTAAATATTAGGAGGAATCGATGAGCTATATTGGCTATAATTAACTTGTCTGAGACTAATAATATTTTGTGTGTAAACATGATATGAGTTTTCACATGCGGTAATAAATATGTTGACCACATTTCGAAGGGTGCTAATATGCTGGAAATAAAGATAAATGTTTCTATGGATATCTAATATTTATGCTTCAGGTGTAATTTCGTTGCAAAATAACGTTGGGTTTTATTTGGACGTAAAATAATAATTAACAAGGTGTTCCAAAATGTGCGTATTAAAAGTGGTCGTTAATTTGCTTGCCAAACAATTAATTTTGGCGGATGACTAGCGGATAACTTTAATGCGCACATTTTTCAAGTGGAGTAAGTACTATCATTAATTATAACCGCTTTTGGCATATAAAACAAAGTTTGTTCTAAAGTTCTAAAATGTAAATCCACATCATATGTAGAAAAAGGACATAAGATTTGGCATTTTATCCACTATTATCCACTATTACATCGGTTAATTTATATCTTTTGTCGCCATGACAACGATGTAATTTAAGAATATAAAAAATTGAAAATTTAATTAAATTTACTTAAATTATTTTTGATCAAACATAAATTGAAAATCACCAAATGTTTGTTCGTTTTGGTTGCAAATACATTTTCGAATTCATTATTCATTTGGTAAATTGCTATTCCAAACTACGATTTTATTTTTTATTTTATCTGGAAAAATGTTTGTTTTTCATATTCGAATTTGTTGCCTGGAAGGAATTCGTTTCGATAAATCTCATGCAAAATAAACATTTATCCTATGTTTCAAAAAATAGAATTTGTTTAAAATATGCACGTGAGTAATTGAAATACTTGATCCTTTGTTTGTGTTACAAAATTTATTCTATAATTTAATCCTGGAAACTGGTTAAATATCGGTCATAAATGATCGGGTATATGACTAATTATTCACATGTGTAATGTGTTGCCGAAAATAAATTAACTTTCGGAATAAACCCTATATTTTTATTATTATTTATTTTAATTTATAATTGCTGATCTATGCCAGCTACCAGAAAATAAATAATACATGCAATTACGAATTAAACAATTTATGAAACATACTGTTCACAAACAACAACTTGTTTTATCTGGCCACCAATAACTCGAAATAATAAATCGCAGATGATTGATATTGACATGTGCATTTATTTGCAAATGCACTTTTCAATCTGCATTCGATATGCTCTTGATTCAATATGCAAATAAACATTGTTTTCCATCACAGTTCAATCGACGTCGATTCCAGGAAACAATTCGCAATCATTTAATACATTTTTAATGACGCTGCTGTTGTTTGATTTTCTTTTATACGGTTCGCCGAATTGCAATCAACGAAATCATGATTTGGAATGGAATCACTACGAAAATAAACCACCCTGTATAGTTCACTCATGAGTTCTCAACCTTTCTGAACTAATCTTCCGTTTCCTTGGGAGATTTGGTTTAATCTGTGGACTTTAACCAACTGAGATCTACGTGATGATAGCTGCTCGAATGTTTCCCTGTTTCATTTGGCTTAAATTATCGATTTCCTAAGGTGAAGCAATGTGAAACTCTGGTTCAGTGAG
>JARJDZ010005988.1:0-35485 GCA_030264555.1 Aleochara sp. GC000083
AATCATTAAAACCCATCAAATACGTCAACTCATTTCAAATCCGCACATTTCCCCATTTCCATTATTTTTATGATGATTACACGTAAACGCAGCCATCCAGCGCAATTTTCATATTCTTAAGCCCATGACAAACAAACAACAAAGCTGTCATCACCAGATTTCCAGCCGCGGAATCGGAACAATCGTCTGAGTCCTTCATACAAAAGTTTTCCCCCCGCCGAAAATAGCACGTCATATACTTTCTGCATTCCCCAGCAACGGCGTGTGCGGCTTTACAAATTTATCAAATATCCGCGCAAAAAGGCGTCCAATTTGCAGGTTGCTTCTTTTCAAAAGGCGGCCTACATAAATGGTTTTTGGTGGATGGCGCCGCGCGTCGCGATACGGTCATTTCATTCCCGGTGTTGGACGAGAGGGGCACAAAGCCGAAATGTGGGTCAACCGACTCGTCAGATATTCACCCTCGCAGGAGTGCGCGAACGCCACAATGCTGCTCTTCACCGGGAGTCCTTCTCGCCTTGTCCCAACTTTAATAAACCAACAGCAAATTCGAATTCGTCGGCTTTGTGCGTCCGTTGCATATGGCACTCGAGCTGCTTGCTGGCTGGTATAATACGTGCTGAAGGACAGCAAGGATGTGCGTGCTGGGGCTTTTCGAACTCGGTGGAAGCGGGTTCCAGACCCCCTTGCTGACGCTGCGCTCAACAATAATGATATTTTATTTACGCGCCTCATTCAAAGCCTTATCAATTATTCACATGCTTTTCAACAATTCGTTACGTAAATGCATAACAGCTCGCTTTATTCGCCGTGTTTCACTTTGGGTGATATTGATGATTGCTATTTGGGCCAGTCATATTTTGTTGCTGAACATTGTCAACTTGGCCCTGAATTTTCAAGGGCAGATTGAACTGCAAAAAATTCTACATAGTTGGATGAAATATTGTTACTTTCCAAAGACTAACTTTAATTGAAAAAAAATGTCTGAATGTCTGATCCTTGATAAATCTTATTATCAAATTATTTTTGCAACCTCAATATTACAAATATACATCATCTTCTAATCTCCATTTTCCATATTTTTAACCCCCTGAAAATATGTATAAATTTAATTACATAAAGATTGGATTAAATAATAAGGATGGACTCCTGAATCATTTTCAAATTGCCCCCTCTATGAATCAGACACCAGATTTAGAAACACTGCTCTACAGAAACAAATTTACAACAAGAAAAATTTTATAATCTGAAATTAGAGAATCCTGTTGGTTTGTTTTCTTGATTACTAAAAGATGGTAATGAAGTTAACATTGCCATAACTCTATTCGTGTTTAATTTTACTTATTTGTTCAAATTGTGTTCTAGGATTATGTATACCGAGGTAATATGTAAACAAAATTTAATAGAAATAATTTGGAAAACAATCCATTTGAATTTGACGCGTTTGTTAAAGACAAAACGGCTGAGGCTTCGATATGACAAAAATTGTTGACACCAACCTAATGGAGGTGGTGTGAACTATAAACATTTGCATATAAACAACAACTTAAAGAAATATTTACTGATATTTATTTCAATGTATAATATAATTAACTAAGCTTCTACATTAAATTGCATGATGTAGATGAGTTACCAATATCATACTTCATTATAAAATGCATATCAAGGAACAATTACAAAGTAAATAATTATTATGTTTCTCTATTATGAAATCAGACGGATCTTCATCAGAACTTGCAATTTAAAAGATGATATTCAATTACTAAAACATACAAATTACTTCATCACATCAAGTACTTAGTTGAATTTAGAAATATGATGTTTGAGCTTTTCTGTGAGGTTTCTTTCATTTCCCACTATTTTATATAATTTGTTAATCTCCTAATTTGATGTCAATCAATTAATTTTCTTTGCTAAAAAAAATTAGTGGTACCAATATAAATACCATGACGTGAAACTTATTATAAACT
Source organism: Aleochara sp. GC000083 (assembly GCA_030264555.1). NCBI lineage: Eukaryota > Metazoa > Arthropoda > Insecta > Coleoptera > Staphylinidae > Aleochara > Aleochara sp. GC000083. Next base: position 1,971 of record JARJDZ010005988.1, read on the forward strand.
TACAATATAATGAGTGATATTTTATATAAAATTTAATAACAGCAAAACTAAATTAAGAAATAACAGTATCAATTGAGTGCTCTCTAGTATCTTTGATAAAGCCGACATAATGGGATTTTACAGCGCCCCCTGTTCGATTGCGACTTTTGGTGAGTTTTGGATTTTGCAATCCTTTTTAAGATAATAATGTTATTTCTTTGAGAACATCGATAGTTCATATTTTTTTATCAATAGTTGAAAACATATTAAACATTAATTGTACGAGTGGTCTTCATATTAAAGGTTAAATGTTTGTTTTTCATGAGCCTTTGTTATCTAATGCCTTTGTCTAATTTCCTTGTAAGTTACAAAATGGAATAAGAAAAATAAACATTCATCCAGCAAAAATGAAAAGTTCAAATCCAATTCAGAATGATAATTTACCGAATAAATAATAAATTTGAACATTTATTTTCAAGTTAAACAAACAATAATTCGTTCATTGTCAATTTTTGTTTAAACAAATATAACTGCCGATGTAACAGTTACAGCTAACTTATTCCGATACCAAAGTGGCTAAAATCTCAAATCTTATGGCATTTTTTACAAATGAAATAACTTGTCAGCAGTAATTGCACGAGTGCTTTTCATATTGAAAAATATCATCATTGATATGATACAATTCATCAGATTTTGTTACTCAGTGTTTTGGCGATTAAAACTATTAGCTATCAAAAACTTTTGAGCAGAGAGATTTTTGGGATAAATGCCTTATTCGCAACAAAGTCGTTTATGCAAAACAAATTTTGCAGAGAAAATAAAAAGGACGAGTGATAGTTTACCAAATAAATAATGAATTCGAAAATTATTAGTAACTAAAGCGAACAATCATTTGTGATACTCAATTTTTGTTTGGAAAATAATAATTTCAGTGACTTGATTTTTATTTTGAATTATTTATATCCCACGACAAGATGTAAATAATATTTTAGTATATATAATCTTTAAGGATAACTTTATCCGATTAAAAAGTGACTAAAATGCCAAATCTAAAGGAGTTTTTTTTGCATATGACGTAAGTTATGCGCATAACTATCATCTGGAGGAAATCCTAAAAATAATTCTTATCAAAAGTTGGAAACAATATTGATTTCATTCGTTGCTTAAAGGACAATAAACAAAAATATTTTGAAACTAACTTATTTCAATAATTTATATGTCCGCTCACCCCAAAAACTTTTGTGATAAATTTAGTATTGTTAAGAAACCCAATTCTTATACAGCATATATAAAATAACGAAAAGGCAGAAATTGTTTTCTTTAGAAACAAAGTGCATTAGCAACCGAAATGAATAAATGAGCAACATCTACATTCCCAATTGTAAAACATGCAATTGCATAATTTCAGTAAGAGGCATAAATGCCGGTTCTATTTTTTAACGATAATTTGCGACCGTAATGTTGCAACGTTGTAATACGTGCAGCAAATTTAATTAATTCCCCGCCGATAAGCCGAAAGGGCTGGAATGTGCTCCCCGTTACTATCCTCATGAAAGTTGGTTCTTGCGCGCCGCTGTTGGCGATATTTTATTGCAGCAATGCTAGCGTGTTGAGGAAAAGCGGCGCGCAACCTTCATCCCTATCTAGTCCGCAGGACGACGAATGTGGAGCGAAATGGTTCATTGTATATTCATATTGTAGCCTCCGTAATGCGACGATATTAAAATACTAATAATAATCCATGTCGTGTTTCAGTTGTGCCATCCTTTCACATGCGACTGAAAGGATCGTGCGAGGCAGAATTGCACATGAATAAATTGCTCGATGCGCTCCAAGTTTAGACGAGCGACTGCCAATTCGCGGCATTGTGAGTGATTATGGCGATAAATGATATTGGCACCACTCAGTAAGAACAATGCTACAATGGAATGCATGCTAACGACAGATTGATGCTTTCAGCGATAGCCTACTTTTAATATCAATCAAATTTATTGACGACCACGAGATCACCTTCAAAATTAATTTTGAAGACGTGTTATTGTCAATGGAACTTAATATTTAGAACTAAATGGTGTAATATTTCCAAGAAGTAAGTATATCCAAAAATGGTGGAAATGAAAAAATGATTTCAGTGCGTTATTCATTTTGAGGACTTGTTCCTGGGAATTTGAGGACATATTTTTAGCAATAGAAATTAATATTCAGAACTAAATGGTGTAATATTTTTAAGAAGGATAGCCAAAAATGGTGCGAATGAAAAAATGATTTCAGTGCGTTATTCATTTTGAGGGCTCGTTCCTGGGAAAACCGAGACTGGGATGAAGAAAACGTCCGCTTGAGAATTATAGAATCAGACACGCTCTATCAGATATTCATAGCCCCACATGGCTCCTTGCAAGGACATTAATAATGAATTTATCTATGTGATATCTTCGCGGAATGGGAGTTGGTGCAATCCCTAACGGAATGGCAAAATATGGTCCGACAGTTCAATAATTGATGAATCATTTTTCAAGTGAAAGGTCCTTCGTGATTCATTTAGGCATCATATTATATTCAAGTATTCAGTCATGAGTATAGAATCTCCAAATTGTATCAATCTGTATTTGAAATTGACCTAATTCGAGTTGGTAAGGAAAGAAGATGAAGCAAAAAAGCTTGCAGATACTGAACCCGTCATTTTGGGAGAAGGATAAATTTGCAAAGATTACTCAGAATCACAGTAAGAAGTTTATCCCTACACCTATCAAGCAACTTGTTAAATATAATGCTGGTTATAATGTTACTCTTCAGTGTTTTCAACCAATCTTTGTGGTCCAATCAAAACGATAGACCTGAAGTAAGTCTCAACGAACACTTCGAATATTGATACCCTCACTTGCTAAAGCAATATTAGAAGATCATGACGCCACCGCTTGGGAACATTTTAAATTCCTACTCCAAAGATTGGAGACACATGTGAAAGATCTAGTACAGATTGACCTTACAGTTCTAAGTGGCATTTTTCTTCTGAACAACACCTACAAAATATACTCTGGAAAATAACGATATTATTTATCCCTAGAGTATAAAATTGTGGGACTGTAAAGAAGTAGAAACTTCTTATGAATGTTAAATTCAAAATCGATAAAAAACTGTTTGTCGATTTTGATCACTCTGAATTACGAAACAAAACACTCATCAACACTTTAAAAATTGTTAAAAACGTCTAAAAAATAGAATCAAAACACAAAACCACTTTAGAACTCATTTGTTCTACAAAAATACTCTGGAAAATAATGAAATTGCCTATCACTAAGAACTGCTGTGGAACTGGGATTGTAAAGATGCAAACTTCTTATGGATGTTAAGTTCAAATTAGCAAAAAAAACAGTTTGTCAATTTTGATCAATTGTGAAGTATGAAACAAGAAACTCATCAAAAACATCAGAAACAGATGAAAATGTCGTCATTTGTTCTGAAAAAAAGTTTTTGTTTGTAGAGGACCTATTACGATTGATCTTGGAATTCTGATTGGTATTTTGCATTACTCCACCATACAGATCCATTATCCTATTGAGAAGATACTCAGGAAACCATCTATCACTAGAGTTGGAATGGAACTGTAATGAAATGGAAACTTCTTATGACTGCCAAATTCTAAGAATCCAGCACAAAAACCCATCAAAGACATCAAGAACTGTTAAATAAACAAACCCTAAAGATTGTAATCGAATTTTGGGAACCTGTAATTAGGTTTTAGTTTGTTATGGACCTATATTGTTACAGAAAAGATCTTATAATTACCTTATCTTATGGAATTCTAGGAAATATATTACAAAAAAAATCAGAAACTGTTGAAAACACACAAAATTACAGATTGACCTTGCAACTGCAACTGGTGTATTCTGCAATATGGGACTATATATAATAGATCCATTATCTACCTGAAAAGACTCCCAAGAAATCAATGAGATCATCTATCGTTAGAGTACAAAGTTATGGGACTGGAAGAAGTGAAAACTTCTTATTGTAGGAATCTATGTTGATCTATCACAAACATCAGTAATTATTTAAAAATGCTGAAAATTAGAATCAAAAAAGGAAACAACATTGTTTTCATTTATTCTGAGAAAGCTTTTAGTTTTTTGGGAACCTATTTCAGATTGGCCTTAGGGCTTTAACTTACATTTTGCATTGCACTACCATACAGATTATTTTCCGAAAAGATACTCCGAAAACAAACGATATCATATATCACTAGACCTTTTTCATAAGTAGTTCGAAATTAACACATTAATATCAGAATACAAGAGTTGTATTTCGGATGTGGTAAATGAATTTTAGGAAGTACGAAATATAATACAGAAGGACAACTTATATTTCAGAAAAGATCCTTTGTATTTCAGAATGAAAATATAATTGTCAGAAATGGTAAATTATAATTCAGAAAGTAACATATGTATTTCAGATATTATGATCTGTAGTTCAGAAATTACAAATATAGACTTTCATTAAATTTATACAGTATCCATAAGTCAGAATACCAACTAACTAATTATCAAACAATTTATATTTGTAATATCGTATCTTTGGAGCAAGTTCTGGGTAAACAAATCTTGCACATCTTCTTTATTTAAAATTCCTGTCAAGTTTTATCGTAGCCATTCCAAATTATGTTTTCTAAAATTCATATTAAATGTTTTGATATACTTATGATTAATTTGAAATTTAAATTCTATATTCTAAAATACATTTTACTGATCGCAAATACAACCTGTATTTTCTGAAATACACTTTACTAATATGAACAATAAATAAAATACAATTTATAATACCTGAACTACATATTGTTCTCAAAAACATTGGACTAATCTGAAATTCAAATAATTGGCATAACTTAAATGCATTTCACTATCCTTAAAAATAATTTATATTTTCTGAATTACAATTAACTACTCTGAAATTCAGTTGAAAAATGTGAAGAATGGGACTGGCATTATAAAGAAGTGGAAACTTAAAATAAATTCTGAAAATCCTGGTCGATATACATAGATCATCACGAAATATCACATTCACTTACAAATCAGAATCAAATCAAAAAAATGAGGACAACAAGAAATGACAATTATAAGCTGTTATTGCCTAAATGTAATAAACTTCCCATTACGTGTTATAAAACAAAATAGCATTCATTTATCATGTTATCAAAGCGAACACTGATAAAACGACAAGAAGGCAGGTACGCGCCAGATACTGATGAGGATTCGGTGTCCCTATCCGCAAAGAGCCAAACATTAATTTTCCGGATTACATCAGCTCAGGCTGCACCAGCGCCAACACCAGCGCCAGCCTGGGAGGATCCCAAAAGGTCAACAAGCTGGCAGGCATGTTTTTATTGTGTACACCCGGTTATTAAATTAAAGTCGTGACATTTTATGCCGCAATTTCATTCCGCTTTTCTTTCTTCTCTCCGCCATTCCATTCCGCGAAAGCAGCCGACGCACGCAACTTTACTGGCAACATTAAACCGGCTCTCTTCGGATGCTCTGCACACACAATATCAACCGTTCACGTGCAACTGAATTGCCGATGTGTGCAAGGTGTGTAATTCGAGCACGAAATGAATTATTAATGGCGGCATTAATTAACGATACGGCAAGGGGCGAGGCGGTCCCAACTCGGTTTCATAATTTTACACGTTTTCGTCGAAAAAGTCCACTTGAACGATCAGCGAGGTTCAATGCAAAGATAACTAGTGAAAAAAATAATCAAAGTAGAAGTACCAAAAGGCGTAAATAGTACCGATTTAATATGATGGGATGCCATCGATCATCACTGCGGGATGGCACCCACCGTCGTAAATCTTTAGAGTTTTAGAGCTTCCTGAGGCGTTGAAGAATGAATATTCTCTTTGAATGATTGTAGATGAGATTCACATGGCACCTCGAAGGTATATTTAGTTTGTCGTTAGATTCTACATACATTATAGACGAAGAGAAGAAATGAGGAGCTGGTAATCCGTACTTTAAAATATTACAATTTGATTGGTCTGGAACATTGATTAGATAGAAGAGCATGTTCCGGTTTGCATACATAATCAATCATCCGGATAATCAGACAAGTTAATTGGCTTCTCAAATTAGTACAGAGTGAAGTGTATTGAATTACGTTTATGAATGTGTTCCAAAAAAGTAGCAAAACAAAACGAAGATAGAGGATATTAATTCTGCCCCCAAAAATCGAAAATAATTTATAATTGTGAGTAAAATTCAACATGAATAAAATTCATCCTAGAATCCAGAACTTAACTTTGAAGGATAACAAAATGATAACGAAACGGTTAATAATGATTTAAAAACACAAAATGCTCTTATACTTTCAATAATTGCGAAAAAACTTGGTATGATTTATATATAACTTAATAACTTAATTTTATAAAGTAAAATAGACGTAAACCACCATTAAAGTTGAGTACATAGAATTTCTGGTTCTGGATCATAGGTGACCTCTAAAACGTACCCCATTAAACGCTTATGTGGACTTCTGGATCTAAACCTCTGTATCTCACATAATGGGTCAAATGGGGTGACATTTTAACATTTTAGAGGTCTCCTTTGATCCATAACTGGCAAATTCTATCTATTATGGTGATACTGCAGGATACCCCACAGCGATATCTTGTCAATCTTATCACTTTGTGAACGTGAATAAATCGAATATCAAAATATATCGATAACATCCTATCAAGCCTGTCCATAATTATTTAATAATTAAATGTGAAGCTCGACTGCGACTTCTATAACATATCATATTTCTGTCAGTTTGGAAAATTCAATATTTATATAAACATTATAACATATAAGATACTCTAGAACTCAAATACATAAATTAGTTTTAAGTTTTGTGCCAAATCGAATCAATGCAGAACAGATATTGCCTTTGAGAAGGGAGTGTAATAATTTTCAGCAGAAGTCGATTTTGATAGTTTTTGTAAAATTTTTGCAAAAACAACATGATTCAGTAAATTTTAAAAGTTCAATATTATAGTAGATATAGAAAATACTCTGTCGGCCTAACATTGAATGTGACCGTTGCTGAATATAGAAGAAGAACAGGACGAAGAAGGCTGTTTAGTCCAGTTTTCAGAATAGATTAAAATGGAATTTTCAAAAAAGATGTAATGAACGGTCTCGATTCTCATGTTTTAGGGAAAGCAATAACAATATTTTGTCTAGCTTTAATGCAAGATATAAATTTATCAAATAATTCTCATTGTCATTGAAATTTGTAAGCGATGTTTATCATAATTACATCAGTCAAATATGAGTTACACTTTGTTTAAGGACTCGAACTTCAAAATTTATTACAAAAAAATAGATGTAGTAAAGATTAATCCATTATTTTTACATATAATTGAAAACTTAAAGTAACGTAGTTTGAATTTCCCGATTGTTGCCATTGTAAATGTAATAGCAGTTCAATTCTCTCAGAGAAACTTTATTTAGTTTCTATCATCAAAAATATGAAGCAATAGATTTTCGCAAGCTTTTTTTGTGGAAGAGATAATATATAAATATAAATTAGTTCATAACTGCAAACAGTTTTTAAATAATCATTTGTTGTCGGACCATAGAAACTTGGTCTGACTCGACGATATCCATGATTTTGTTAACATTTTTGACAATTACCCTTCCAGTGCGTGGTGCATCTTTAAGGTGGAATTTATCAGAACGAAATCTACGAAATTTTGGTTTCGTAGATTACAGATTACACATAATTATTTATTAAAATATCACAGCCTTAAACACTAATCATATTTATAACTACCTGGCTTGAGTTTTAACCTTTATAAAAGAAAATTTATAAAACGTATTGTCTCGTTGCAAGTAATCGCAGCTCAAACAAAACTGAGTAAACTAATTTCAAAATTATCACAACATTATACTAGTACGAAATCCCATCTATCGAACGCGATAAAATTTAACCAAAACCATCTATTACAAAAGTAATAGATTTCATTTACTACTTCTATTATAACTGGTTCAAGTGCAATAATTTCAAAAAAGAAAAACACCAAAGTTGATAATAACATTGTATTCATGCTGATAGTAAAAAAAAATATGAAATAATAACCAACACTGTTAATCTCCCTTCATTTCCTTTCTACTGCAATCGTACGATTTACTGTTTAGTTATTGAGATTTAAACTTCGTATATTGGGCGTATTTTTGCTTGAACATCATGTCAAACGCAATCAAAAAGGATTATATTGAGCAATGCCGTGCCATTGTAACACTCCTGCCCGAAATAGAACGGATTACTCTATCCAATTAAATCCGTATGATAGCCGTCATTGTGCGGCAACTAATGCCTGCTGATGATTCACAAAACGGTCGGAAGCGGGCCGAACTTGAACATGCGCATCCCATGTAGTTTATGAACTGGGTTACGAACTTATCACTTATTTAATTTCCAAAATTAAATTACAGACACCTTAGAACCCCCGAGCTGGACGGACGAGAGACAGCCAGCGGATCAATACGCAGCACTCTCCTGCCGAGTCCTGCCATCCTGCATTTCGACGTCATACGCTGGATATCATCGTTTTATAATTCACCCGTTAGTGCCACTTTATCCTCATTATTATTAATTGAAGATTGCTACCTTCCGGAGCGTAACATTTCGCATTTATTAGCAACTGGGATATTTTTAAAAATAGGACCCATGCGCCACGCCATGCGCAACAATAATAATAATAGACGCAGCATAATGATAATGAATAGAGTAGCATTACGGCGTAAATTGCATTCATTTATTTCCAGACAGAAGTACAGAAATAAAGTGCAAAGTTCATTTATAACTGTAATAAACCAGGAGTGAAATTCTCCACGCGCGTTACGAAAGCTTCATATTACCCACTTCTTGTGATTACATATTCCAATAGGTTATGAGAGGAAATTACGTTTTTAATGAAAATTGTTGATTCAATCCGTGAAGAGTTATGTAATTTGAAAGCGCCATCTAGAGTCAATATTTTCACCAATTGAAAAGCGTGTAATAACTCTTTTAAATCGTAATTTATATTTTGTAATTAAAAATTGTTTAATGGAAACTTCTGAAATTAAAATTTCGCTAAAATAGACCCTAGGCTAATTCACCCTGCATTTAACATTATGTAATTTGAAATTGTTATCTTGTTGTAAAAAGTTTAAGTAGTAACAAGGATATTTTGGAAAATCCTTACAATTTACATGATTATGTCTCATTTAGGTTGGAACATAGTTTATCAAATAATTTAACAGTTTCTTTCTGTAACTACATAGGACTTCTAATTTGTATTACGATATTGTTAGTAACTTCATTCCCTGAATCATTATATTATATAATGTATAATATTGTGTTAAAACGTTTTTTAATTTATTCCCTTCCGGAATAACAAGTATGAGATGACCAAAAGAATTCACTTGTATGAAAAACCTAAATTATAGAAAGTATATATGATATACAAAAAATAAGTCAAAATTTTGATTTATGTATTTTTTACCTTGCATTTTAATTGTAAATATAATTGTAATAAAAATGAAACATAGTTCATTAAACATTAAAGTAATTACCGGAGCTAAATTACCCGTTTACACCAAAAGTGTAATAATCTCTCATGTTTGGTATACCTATAATTCAGTCAAAACTGGTTTCAAATTTTCAGGCTTAGAAATCATTAATTATTTTTAAAGACTGAAATATTTAAATATTTTCTAGTATAATATTTCAGGATATTATTTATTGCAAATGTCAGAAAATATAAAATGTACCAACATTTAGATTTTTTTAAATTGTTACTTTTAACTAGTAACTTTTACAACTAAGCTCAAAGCTTGGACTTGTGAACTTATAGACAAAAACATTGACTGTCAAATGAGTTTCAATAATTTTACTTATCTTTCAAATGGTCAAAATTAATGTTTAGTAAGTTGCAATTAAATTCACCAATTCTAAGAGATATTTATTTTACGAAAAATTGTGACAACATCTGTCCCTTACTCAAGATTTTCACCAAATGAAAATCGTATAATTCTTTCAAATCCTAATTAATATTGAATAATTTAAAACTGTTTGGTGGAAGCTTGTATAATTTGGCAAAAATTATCTCTTCCTAATTTAACAATATTAGCACTAAACAATTTGAAAACGCCACCTCACTTTCCTTAAAAGAAAAGCGTATAATAGTCCTTTCAAATCGCAATTTTATTGAATAATTTATGTTTGATGGAAGACTGTAAAATTTTTCACTTGTTCGACAAAAATGTCAACTATCAAATAAATAAATAATCAATAATTTTAGTGTTTTTTAAGTGGTCATAAGTGAGGAAGATATCAGGTCTAAATTAATATTCAAATAGTGGCAATTAAGTGCATGAATACCAATGAATATTTGTTTTACGAAAAATTGTTATAACAAGCTTATCATTCACCAATTTGGGTTGAATATCTTCATAGCATTAGAAGTTCTCATCCAAGAGGAAGCTTGAAAAATTACGCAAAAAATGATCTGTGGCTAATTTACCATCCGTATTATCATTTTCCTCAAATAAAAATTATGTTATAGATCTCTCAAATTGCAATTTATATTGTATAATTGAAAACTGTTTGATGGAAGCTTGTGAAATTTCGCAATAATGATTTCTTATTATTCTAGAAATATTAGCATTAAACAATTTGAAAATGCTATCTGTAGTCATCATTTTCCCCAAAAGAAAAGCGTATAAAAGTTCTTTCAAATTGCAATTTATATTGAATAAATTAAAACTGTTTGGTGGAAGCTCGTAAAATTTCTCAAAAAAATTTACAAACCCTAAGCCCTAACAAACAACAATCCTTTTAGTGTGTTTTCAAGTGGTTATAAGTGAGAAAGTTTCAAGGTCTGTTAAAAATTGACAATTAAGTCAATGGATCCAAATGTATATTTGTTTTAAGAATAATTATTTTAAAAATTCTGATCGTCCCCTACTTTGGGTTGCTTATCTTCCTGAGTGGAAGCTTGTAAGATTTCGCAAAAAATGATCTCTGGCTAATTTATCAAAATTAGCATTATGCTGTGGGAAAGCGCCATCTGTATCATCATTTTCCCTAAAAGAAAAGCGTATAATAGTTCTCTCAAATCGGAATTTACATTGAATAATTTCAAACTGTTTGGTGGAAGCTTGTGAAATTTCTCAAAAAAATGACCCCTGGCTAATTTACCGCGCAATTAGCATAACAAGTAGACATCACGAAGTCGGAAGATTTAGGTCATCCATTACATAAATATTTTCGTTCTTTCAGCGCTGTTAGTCCTAGATACTGCCGAGCGCTTCCCGCACAATGCCATTATCTCATTTTGTACTCCTCGTCCTGGCACTTTTCGGTCGTTTGCTTCCTCTTCGCATCCTCATCCAGCCAGCCTTCCGCACCGAAACTCTTCTGCCGCGTGCGATCATATCCATGTCGACGGTCCACGTCTTCTCATTTGGCCTTCGCCTTTACGATGAACCCGCCCTGAACTCCTCCACTCGCGTCGGCCAAATATCATGCACGGCTTGTGTGTCCTCTTTCTGAGAGCTGTGCCCTCAACAACTCCGGCTGCAACAGCCACTAAAGCCCTCTTGCGACTGGGTCGGAAGATCGAGGAAAATATACGGTAATGGACTAGGCGATAAAGAATGATCTGAGGATGATTTCCGTCCGCCGTATAAATCATCGACATGGGACTATTGGAACATTTCAAATTCCATCCTCTTGATAAAACTCTTCAGCGAACGCATTGCGAACGAATGCTGCACCATCGAAACTATTGGTTGGGCATGAAAAAGTAAGTTATTCATATAAAACAAAGAATTTTAGATTTGTTTTAGGTATATCAGGTCATTAGATGGGGTTTCTCCTGGGAATAATGCTCTGAATGTACTTCATTACTTAACAATATCCTTATCACATTCTAATGATTTTAAATCAATCTATCATTCCTTCTTTTTATTACAATTCAAAGAATTTCAATGTGGAAAAGGGTTTTTGAAAAACTTGCATTTTTTGGCTACTTTTTACTCAATCTTGCATTTACATCCTATCTATACCTCAAAATGAATGTCACATCAGGTGATTAAAGGTAAAAATATTTGAACATATCTCATTTAGGACAGTTTATGTAAAATTTGATTATCAAATTTTGGTTGGGATAAGGATTATCAATTAATTTAAAATTTTCCTTACTCTATTCTCTTCCAAATTTAATTACATTTCATGTTATGCAAGACTTCTTGTTTTTAATATTTTAATTTAGTGGTTATTTTGTTGGAAGTAAAAAAATTTACCCTGTAACTAGTTGAAACAACATTGTGGAGTTGCTGTAAAATGTTATTACTAGTTTCTTCATCCCCTAAATCAAAGCTATTGTATTACACAATGGATAATATTATTTTAAGACGGCTTTTAATTTATTCTCTGCTGGAAAAACAGGATGAGATGTTAAAATTTTAGAAACTATGTATGATATGTAAAAACGTAGTAAGTAATTTTAATTTATGCCCTTTTACATTGCAAATTTCTTAAATAGAAAATAAACATACAGTTTAAGAAAACATTACATTAATTACAGTAGTTACATTTCCCGTTTACAACCGGACAAAATAGGCAAAATTATATTTTGAAAGTTTTCCTGATAATTAACTGAAAATTATCTAATTAATGCGCAATAGGATTCGGTGTACTAACAAAACTACTAAATTTTCAGACTGAAAAATCATTAATTCTTTCTGAAATATACTGAAATATTTAAATGTATAATATAGGTTTCTTATCAATATAACATTTCAAGATATTATTTCCTACAAGATTCATGGTTTATTTTTATTGTTGAAAATTTAATAATAACAGTTCAAATGTACCGTATTTTCTTAATTGTTAAAACCTATTCCTATGACTCTTACAACTAACCCCAAGCTCGGAGAAATTGTAACATGTGATTTTTTTGGCAAAAATATCAATTATCAAGTAAATAATAAGAATTCTAATGTTGTTTTTTGAAATGGGTATAAGTGAGGAAGATTCAAAGTCTAAATTAATGTTCAAAAAGTGGCAAATAGTTCCATGAAACCTAAGATATATTTGTATAACAAAAAATTGTTTAACACTTTACTTTGAGTTGAACTTCTGGGTATTACATTAGAAATTATCATCCAGATATTGCTATAATTCTTAATGTGTTGGATATTATTGCGCAATATTTTTTAAACATTTCAGGAAAAAAGTCCTTATTGTTAGTTGTTTCAATAATGTCTAGTAGTTATCTCAAATTTTAATTTAAGAACTATCTTCTTCATTGATCACAAGGAAAGAAACAATTATTAGTAAAAATGGAATTTTCTGTGCAATCCTACTCTGAAATAGCTAAAATTATCAAATCTAAAATTAGTTATATAATCGTTTGACCAACAAAAGAGAATTGAAGTTTTTTAAAATTAAAATTTTCATTATTAAGGTCATTCAAGGGTTTCTCATTTTTTAATTTAGCATCTCCAATTTCGTTTCTAACAGTGTAATTCTGAAACTTTTATTTCCTTGATTTGGTTAACACAAATGAAGTTTTTTAAATTAGAATACTTCAAAATAAATATCCATTCGATATAGTAATTAGTAAAACGTCTCGCTATCTAGAATGTAATCAAGCATGTCATTGATGTTATGTCAGCCAAACTTTGACAGTTTTCAAACCGACATTTTGGAATAATGGTAGCATGATTTCAAACACTTTTCCAAATACAACTCCCTTCATTAGAACCTCGTATTTATTGATCTCACAAACAATTAGATGTCAGATATTTATAAATCAGAATCGTACAAACGTTAAAATCCGTTAGATTTCCAATGAATCATAAATGACTAGCACACTTTGCTGCAGGCTTTAATTATAGCTATTGATCGGTTGTCAATCTACATTCAATGCAGTCGATTTTTCGCGTTCAGCTTTCCTTTAAAAGATATATTTTATAATCGTTCAACTGGGATATATGAGCGAACATTTCCACGATATATAAGGTAGCAGGAAAATTGACATCTTCCGAAATTGTGCCAGAAAGTTAAGGATATAAATGCGAAGTGGCCGAACGATCGATCCAATTAATCTAAAAGTTTCGCAACGCGTATCGCTATCCCCTGGATACCTACCATACAACTTTATTGTTTTCCATTTGATTCACAACTTATACTCGCTTCGAGTATCAGCGTAAGGTAGTAAGTTTCTGCGTTTTTATGAGGCAGGGCATCAAATTGTTTCTCGAAGGCGCGAGAAGTTCGCGCGTCAGAGCTGATGAAATTTAAATATAACGTAAAAAGTCAGCCACGTGTATAACGCACTCGATGGATGTAACTGATTTATTTCGGGTATTTTTATTTACTTAGGGGCTGATATGCACGCCGGGGAAATCAGCCAGAATTTTTACATGGTGAAGCCACAAACCGGAAACTACGGGAACTGGGTAGATGGGCCATTCGAAAATCAATACGATGAGTTGCTAAAAATACGCTTTAAAGTGGATTTTTTGGAGGGATTCAACGTTTCGTCCTTGGCACCTTTTCAGGATTAATTTTTCAGCGAATTTATATCAAGTAATTTTTATTGTAATTTCATATCAAAATTCCTGTTGAAGTGTAAAATTTAGGTAATAGAAAATAATACATATTAAAAAATCATGTTTTTAAATATTGATTTAAATGATCTTTCTGGATTATTAGAAATGATGATGTTGAAAGGGTTGAATTATTGTTTTATACGTTTAGAGTATAATTTTGACATCTGTCATCTCAAAGGTTGAAAGAATAATTTCTGAACATTTCCAGTTTTCATTTGCAATTTCGAATATTCAATGATGTTTTAAAGCACTGCTAATAAAAATTTTCGTTTTGGTCTCTACCTCATGAAAACGTGTAATGATTAATATTCTATATGTTTCACTAGTGATTAAATTTGAATATTATTCCTTTACAAAGTTTGCAGAAATTTGCTGGACAAGTGAGATTATTGAAATCCTTTTATTTCACTTGTAATTAAAATAGATGATAACACGTGAAATAAAGTACTGGTTAACACGGTTTCAAGTTTTCAGGATTTATAAAAGCATCATATGCCAGAAAAATGAAATTTTCATAATTTAGTCAAAAACTCAGAGACTGCGGAAACAATTTTGTACTTTGAGTTTTATGGGAATATTTTACTAAATTTTCTGTAGTACGATTATGATAAAATAAAACATTATCAATTATAACCGATGCATTTATTTCAATATTCATTTTAATGTTTCTATTCCCAGTAATAAATCAATAGTAGATTATGTAATAAATATAAAAATGTAAAATTATAAACGAGTGATGCACAAATTTCACAAGTTTATATGGTGCTATATTTTTTAAAACACCGGAAAAATATTGGTACAATGATTCAAGAAACTACAAAATCCAAAATTGTTATCACTATTTCTGATATCACATATCAATGTAACAAGTCATCAAATTCTTGTTTAACTTGACACATTATGACAATGTTTGTTAAACCTTAAATATTTGGAACCTCAGTAAGCAACCTTCAGTAAAATAAAAGGAATTCATTTTCCCACTTGTAGAATAAAGTATGTCAATTATTTGACATGTGGATAATATTCATTTTCACTCAATAGAAACACACATAATTATAAGATTAGATGCTCTGATAAAACAATTATATTTAATTGTTTTACCAAATTTTTTAAATGGAAGAATTGAATGTTCACTATTTTTCATGAAAAAATATGGTTAAAAAAAGAATGGTATTATAAAAATTATGAAAGGCAGGAACGCATTATTTTTTAAACATTCCCGCAATCTAAATAATTAATTGGTACATCATATAAAATCCACTTATATTTGATAGTAATTATATCTAACATGTTATGTCATTCTCTATTTAAATTATTGGGCCACGCAGAAATCGAAATGTTAAACCCTATTGCGCGTTAATATTAATATTAATGGTCCTAAATTAATTCAACATGCTTTCAATTGTAACTAGTTTACATGGGAGATAAATGACAGGACATTATAACAACAAAATTGAATGAGGTTATCTTCAAACATCGTTCTAATTCCATAGTGACAATTAGTCATTATAATCCAATCAGAAGAAAAAGCTTTTAGAAGGTTCGTGCATAAATTAGTGTCAATATTTCATTATAATAGATACGGTTTTAATAAAACATATTATTCATTAATATTAGTAAAGTAAGGTAGAATGTCAAAATATAATTGATTGGTTTATTACTAATTATATTAAATAGTATGTTTCTATGATTAACATGTAAATATTTCAAAGGAGCTCATTATTAAAAAATTTAATGCAAATGAATATTCTTTCACATGCGAATAACATTTTACTTGTTAGTGGGAAAGATAAGTTAGATACAAACTTTGGCATATGTGACACATGCCTTTAACATATTATGAAATTTCCAACATAAACGTTTAGAAAATGTGAAATAACAAACGGATTACAAACGCAGCAATTGCGAAGAATGATCTCATCCATGTGTAATTCATCTATCCAAACACTTCAATGCAATCATATTTTATCCACGTTCTGCTTATTTCAACAAATTTACAAGTGGAAATATCATAGGTTATGTTAGTTTTGCATATGTTTGCGAATTTAAGTAGGTATGAAGTATTTTTAGGCAATCAAAATGACTTGTCTACATGGAACAATCATAAAAATAACATTCATGGTCAACATTTCACTTTACAGAACAAATCTAAGAGAAAATTTATGTTGCAAAATAAAAATAATTTACAGAAGACATGGTTATAAAAAGATACGGATGTGGACCACGCATAATCATATTAGTGATAATTGAGAGTTGATGTTCTAAATATAACAAATGCATGTCGATGCCAATAATGAACCATTATTAATTTCCTCATGTCTTCCAAAAAGGGTGCAACCTCTATTTCATAAGAAATATGAGATTGACAATGCAATACTTAAAGCGGAGATATTTTTTTCATATTAGGTTGGTATAGGAAAATTCTACATTTATTCATTTATTTAAAATGTTAAATTTTCTTAAGATTGGCAGATATCCCTTAGAATCGGACGAATAATAATAAATTGCAGCATTCATATTTTTTTCTTACAGATTCATATATTTTAGTATTTACTGAACCATGGTATTTACTATGTTTGTTACTAGTAAGTAATAGTCCATTATATTATAAGTGTGAGAAATACAAAATTATAAATGAGTGATACACAAATTTCACGAGTTTATTATGGAATTTCGCACACGTGTAATATACGATATTTTATCTTACTGGAGAAAAGTTGATACAATGTTCCAAGATGCAATAAAATCCAAAATTACTTCCACAATTTTTGATATGACATTTCAAATGTCATAATTAAATCGTCAGAATTTCGTTTGAGCTGGCAGATTATGATTATGTTTGCCAAACCTTAAAATCTTGATACCTTAACAACAATAGCACTATTTTGTGTGATGTCATTAATTTCTCCCACTTGTAGAAAAACACGTATTCATTTTTTCCGCTTGTAGAAAAATGTACGTCCTGATTGGGCAAGTGAAAAATATTAAATTTTTGTTATTAAAAACACGCATAGAATGAATTTTAAAAGATTTCAATACATATTTCGCAAATCAAATAAAATAAATAACAAAATGACTGCAAGCCACCAGTACAGTCAGTGCATTACGTTGTTGTTGTTTGCAACATTTGCGATTCCGATAACATCGCAACACATATTGGCACATTGTTATCGTTATCATGCATATTATGGCAATGCTGTTCGGTGCACTCATCCACTCCTGGCATTTTCCCCATTGCAATTTCCATCTCTATCGCAGCCAGCCATGCGATAGCATTTTATTCACGTCCTATTCATTCGATTCGGTCTCCATCTTTGCTGCGTGTTGTTTGCCTATCTTGGCGTGTATTTTCATATCGGTCGTCTCTTTTTCACTGCGATGCTCACGATTTTCCATCCACCCATGCCAACCCATCTCTAGTTTGTTTCTATTCACCAAGCCTCGCGTAAAATACACATCCCTATTAGCCATACATGTATAATAACCGTAGATGCAACCGAAGGATAAAGGAGTTTTCGTTGATTTTATGCACGCTGCCTCGGGATTGGAATGGTAAAATCCAAGCCAGCCAACGAGCAATCCTCGCCGAACATGAGCACAAATAGAGGCAGAAAGAGAGAGGGGTGTTTCCTTTTAATATAATTAAAACGTGTGATGGGACGGGAAGAGGAAGGAGGTTGCATTTCGTCCCTTTTTGCGTGGTTGGCGTCTCCTGTTAGTTAACTGGGACGAGTGTCTGTGCGCGAGGAATGGGTTGCTGTGGTTGGGAATGCTTTGCAAAATGCGGTTTGTTCTTCATCTGGGGAATTTCTAGGTACAAGTTCTATTCCTTTTTGTTGTTAGGGTAAGTTAAATAATGGGAGAGTTGTTGAATTTTCTCGTATGATTTTCATGGAAAGTTAAATGTAATCTGTAGGATTAATGGTGAATTTCTAAAAGCGTCAATAACGAACTTGTTACAGGACAATTTGTTGCAAATTTTCTGGCTTGGTTAAATAATAATCCCAGAAGGATTATCAAGTACAAGGCTCTAAACATTTTTTCCAAAATTTTGAAAAATATCCAAAAGTGTTCAAACAGCATAATAAAATTTTTCAAATCCATAAGGAATTAAAATGTTTCAAATGATTTTTTTAATCAGAAACATGTATAAAGGAAGATATTCCATAAATTTGACATAAACTTTCTTATAATAAAATCGTTTATTAATTTAGGTTATTCCCACATTAAACAATCATTTAATTGACTAAATTGTTAAATCTTCTCATCTAATTTTTATCTGAGTTTAATGCAAACTAGAGGATTGCTTTAAAGGACAGAATTCTAAAAGAATCAATAACGAACTTGTTAGAGAACATTTTGTTAGAAAATTTTCTTGTTAGGTTATTTAATAATTACAAAAAGATTGCCAGATAGAAAGTTTGGAAAATTCTTCTAAAAATTTGAAGTATTAACAGTAAACTCTCGAAATACCAAAAGTAAATATCCAAATGTGTAAATGTTGAAATTCATAATAATATTTTCAAAGCAAAAAATTTCTTAACATCTTTCAGGTAATTCTTAAAAATTCATAGAAGAAAATTTCGAAAATTTTGGCACAAACTTTAAAATAACATTGATTAATCATTTACTTGATTAAATCATTGAATTTTCTAGTATAATTTTTTGCAATGTTTAATATCATCTGAAGGATTGATTAATGATGGAATTTTAGAACAATTAATAACGAACTTGCTCGGGGACAATTTGTTGGATTTTTTTCTTTAGTTGCATAGATGTTTCAGCAGGATTCAGAAGGTTCATGGATCTGAAAATCCTTTCCAAAATTTTGAAGGGATAAAGACTAAAAGTATAACTATTAAAAAGTTCCAATTTGTTTTAGAATCTAAAAAATGTACATAAAAAATATTGGATAACCTAAAGCAAAATTTTCTCACTATCTGTTTGTTGATTAATTTATTAGGTCATGGCACATTGAACTATCATTTAATTGACAATACATTCTCTAAATTTAATTTTCCCGCACAATTTATACAGATAAATGCTAGTCATCAAAGAGACAATTTATTTTATGACACAAAACTTATCTTTAAATTGATCCATGGGAAAGGAGACCTTTCTTATTTTTAGTGAAAAATATCATGATGGTTGATCCAATGGTAAAAAATAAATAGTTTTTCTTATGTAATTATTAACGAAGCAAGAATGAAACTAAACGTAATTCGTGTAGTTGAAAATCTAACAATTTTAAATGAAACTGCAAGAAAAACAGATTAAATTACAAATATGATAAATAATATTATAAGGAGAAGTGACATTATTGAAAAATAGTTGGTTCCAAGAAGTCAAAGTTCAAATTTATTACAACAATTTCTAATGTCACTAGTAAATCATTAATATTTGAGTATCCTTAAATGTTTGTACCCATATTTTATTTAACAAGTGTCGTTCATTTTACAGATGAGTGATTTAAAAGTTATACATTTCTCTCTTTTGTGAAATAATGTACGCTACCAATTTTTCTAGATATTTTTTAGTAACAACTTTAATACTAAGTAGTAGAAAGTTGCATACTTCAGTATTATAATATAAAGATTTTCGTTTGTTTATAATTACAAGCCACGATTTTTGATTCAATCATGAATGAACCACCATACAAATAAAAGAATATCGAATCAGTTAAAAGCGCTGAGCTGGTTGAGTAATTGATTTCGATTAAAATATTAACCATACCGTTGCCTTATGTGCTGCTAATGCAACTATTGTAGCATGCATAGAGCCATTCGTCTTTTTGCTCGGCAAGAAGAGAACCCTGAGGGCAATCAGCATGAGTTCGAGTTTCGTTTCGATTACATTTGACTTCTTTGCTCACCTCTTCGCCGCCTCCTCGTTCAGTTCAGCGTTTACATCTTGATTCATGCGCGCCGCGCGCGCTCGCATCTCTTTCGCATTTGTGCCACATTATTGCGTGCTCTCGACGTTCTCAATTCGCATTATTACAATGCGCAATATTATCGATAACGTAATATCTTGCCAATGCATCTAACTCTTCGTACTCGAAGAGGAGAGAGAGTAGTTTGTTCGTTTTGCCGTTCATGCAATATCACTGCGATTGCGATAGTCTTCGTTGCATGTAGCTGCATGAGATGCAATTCATGGTTCGATGAGCGACGACATATTTGATTGTTAATTAGTTGTATAATAAGATATATTAGAAATTCCTATACTCAACTGAAATTCTTGCTTTTATCTATGGAGATATTGCAAATTACAATAATTTAGGATATTAAAAAAATAAAGTTTTGTATAATATGAATAAATATGATAAACTTTAAGTATTTTAATATTCAATATTTCTTACTAGTATTTTACCAAAAAGAAAAAATTAGCTCTAAAAAGATTGTTAAGAAATTTTTCTATACTGTTTTTATATAACATCATCATTTATAATTATCATCATGAATTTTGTCACTCATTGTCGATAATCGTAGTGATTACTTAATGAATTAATCTATATTATATTTTATTTGCACAAATAGCAAATTACAATATGATGAGGTTTTTTTTCATGGGATAAAAAATGGCTGTCATTGCGAAATGATATATTGTAAACGTAATAGAACGAATCGCGAACTCATTTATCACAAGCACCTCTATCCCGCCAATATTTCTTCGAATATTTTCCAACAGCAGCAATAACCAACTAAATACGCAATCAACCCAGCTTCAAGCACTCGCGTTGTGCGCACTTACATCGCGACGGACGGTTCAATCGATTTTTTGTTCTTCATCGACTCATTGCATGCCATTTGCTGCCGCAAACAGCTTCTTGCTGAATTGTAACTCGTTTTCTCGAACCGGCGCGCAATTTGTGCAAGAATTCGCCGCCGTGTGCGAAAATATGAAAGTCACACTGCGAACGCGTTCGTTGCTATTGGCGCTGTTGGTGTGCAGTTATTGCAGTTTAGCGCGCGAAATGTTCGCAAAAAATCGGTAACCGTTTCGCAGATTGCAAATCGCGAATGGCATGTGAACTATGTGGCCTTGTTTTCCCTTCCATCATCATCATCATCACTCCGCTCTCAACAAACTTATCTCTGCTTCATTCGCTGCACGAACGTGTTCGTGATTTACTTTAATTATTTCATAATTGTGCATTAAAATCCTTTGAAGCAACATGCCTCACTTTTTGCAAATCGCTGCATAACAAGAATTCGCTTGTTTTTTCAACATACATGTTGTGTTTTTAATTAATGATGCTGATGACTAATGTTTACTTTTCTCAGATCGATGCGAATATTGATGAGAACATTGTTGTTTACTTAGTTGTTTCATATGCATGTAGTAATTGCAATGTGTGCATCAGTGAGTAAGTCCAATGTTATGATAATCATCATCATGATGAGCATTGGCAATAAAATTATTCATATATCAGTGAGCTATCAAGGCCATTTGAATGTGCGTTATTTATGGACTGCATAGTTTTGATATAATCATCGATAAATATTATCATTATTTTCTATTTTTATGCTGTTGCTTTTACATGCTTTACATTTACGGTTTGCTTCAAACGAAATGCATGCTTTTGCTACATAATTGAACGATTGCTCCAAAGGAACAATGTGTTATTTATCTTGTTTAAGTGCCTGTCAATGCAACAAATTGCTTGTTGGAATACCTTTTATAAAATTGAAATTTAGTTGCTTGTTTCTTGGGATAAAATTGTATTTTATCTTTTGATTTATTATTAAAAGTTTCAATCAGTAAAAAATCATTTCTCTGAGAAGTTTGATTATTTCTAAAATGTTAAAAATGTTTGTTTATTATTTAATATTTCTGAAAAATTGTTATATCATATCTAATCAGAATGATATTCAAAATATTCTCCGGAATTTAAAATTAAACATTTTAAATCATTGTATTTTAGAAACGTTTAATAATATTTTTCCATTTGAAAAGCTTTGAGTTAATTTCTTTTTTAACTTCAGTATCAACTTTATTACAAGTAAAATTAAAATATTTTAGAAAAATTTTCTCTCTATTTGAAATATTTTATGTAATTAATCAAAAAGTCAAAAATTAATACGATAATTGCATAATTGCAATAAATTTGTCTTATTTTTACAATAAATTATCCAGTATACAAGGTACTACAGAAATTGGAATTTTTATCTCTTATTATTCCAGTAATTCCAAAAATGTCTCAAGAAAAAATTTCAAATGACGTCGATTGATTAGCTATAAACATTTGAAAAATGTCGACTAATGAGACAAATTGAAAAATCTTGAGTCTACATTGATTTCTATAAAGCACTTTTGAAATTCCTTCCTCATCATTAACAACTATCACTGATGCGATTATACCAATGCACTTAAAACACACATACCAAAAGTCTATAATGATTTGAAATAATTTTCCTCGAACAAATGTAAATATCTAATACCTTCATGTTTTCCTTGTTGCAGGTATGTCCATTTACATCAATTATCATTCATTTTCATAATGATCAGCAGTCCCATAAAGACCTTGGAGCGCTACTCGTGTATCGTAAGTAATTTTCTACAACATTTTACAAACGACCGCCGCCATATCATGTCGTAGGTAAATTTCTAACAATTACCAGCAACGATTTTACACCATTCACAACTCGAGTTATTTACCATGAAATAGACATAATCGTCAACATAAATCTGTGACAAAACTGTACACGATATTTGTTTATGTCATATTCATATCGTACACGTGCATGACAACTTTTCCTGAACTCGTCCGTTCGAATGGTCAGTGCAACAATGAGATTCGTGTTAACAAAATGCACACGCGGATGGATGATGATACTTTCTAACGGTACAAACTGTTATTTTGCATTCGACGCTCGCGTGTAAATGAAGAAATGAATGGATCTGGTGGACGTTCTAACAGATCTAAAATCTCCTCCAAACAAGAAATTGTTGAACGATGTCGTTTAATGTGTGCCAAGAAGCATTTAAATAAATCCAATTTCAGTTCAGGTTGCATTTGTTATGTCCATTTATGGATGTCGCTTTTCACATTTGGCTCGACTTTCAAATTCTACACTCGTCAAAATATCCACGTCATTCGTCGTTGTTTTGGTGTTAATTAAGAAATTTCCCGGTTGTAAATCCGATGGGTAAATTCATTATTTGCGAGTAAATTAATCTGAAGATGGGCTTTTAGCTATCAATATTTTTCGTTGAGCGAATGCAATGGACCATAATAATAACTTCTGCGTGATAATAGCGTCTGCACATTCGGTATGACATCCAGGAGAAAAGATTGAAATTTATGACACACATACGCGTTGTCGTCGTCGTGTCTTTCTCATTACGAAGAGTCGTTGGAAGCTTTCTTCTCCATCCTCTTCTTCGCCGTCGTAATGTGAGTCTCCGAGAGCCATGTGGTAATTACGTTTGAATTGTGACTTGTGAGCCCGGCTCGTGTCGCCTACACGCGTCTTCGCCGAGATATTCGACGTCCCCGAAGGAGCAGCAGGCGAAGAAGAGGCCTTCGACCGGTTTTCGACGGACGACAATGACCAAGGAGGGCATATGCGTCTTTAGATGATAACATGCTAATGAATCTCATTCACGTCCAACTGTATATGGCATTATTAGATGGTTATTTTTCTGGACAATTTTCGGTGATTACATTTGCTATTTAGTCTGGACACCAAATTTCAAATCGTTTACCAAATTTCTTCTTGGATATGAATTGAAGGTCGTTTTTGTAAAGTGTGAAATCAATAGTAAATTTCAAATTATTTTTATATTATTGGAAACATATTTCATAAATGCAAGAAAGCAGGAATATTTCAAAAAATTATTGAAATATTTTTAAGTATTTCTGGGACCTGGGGTCTTCATAGTTTTCTTGTATTTTAGATAGTAATTACCGTGTAATTTTTTTGAGATATCTGAGATCATGGGTCTTCAATATTTTTAACGTCGTAAAATGTCTCGTTTCGTATCTATATTTAAAGAGTTTGAGTTAACTGATTTCTTAACTATAAATGTCTTTACTGTAAAATCAGTAGTAGATTTCAAATTATTTTTACTATATTAAAAACATTTCCCAGAAATACAAGAAATTAGGAAATTTCAACAATTGATTGAACATTTTTTTCGGTATTTCTGGAACCAGGATTCTTCAAATTTATATTTGAGATTATAATTATCATGGATTTCTTTATTATAACTTGGTATTTCTGTCGAAAACTAAACAATACAATTTATTAAGAATTAATTTATTTATAATTAATAATTAGTCCTAAAATTTACTTGTTGAAAATTCTAGAGCCAGGAAGCTCTCAGTTGATTCTATTTTCTGAATTTTATTAAAACTCTAAACATCAAAAACTAAAATTTGATTCATTTTGTTTAAAAGTAAATTATATAAAAAAATTCCTAATATGAAGCAATTTTCCAGATAATTTTCTTGCCTACAACCCTTTTCATCATTTACATGATATAATTTAAATGCCATCGGTTGGAAAAGACAACGAAGTAGAGAAAAAATTGTATCCATTCAAGTATAGCCAAGAATCCAGTGGCGCAACTTTACAATTTTACCCCTTACAAAATTCTTAAATTTGAAGGGATTTTTTAAAGTATTTGAGTGAATCAATCTCACTTCTCTTTGTTTATCGCTCTCTCTGAATTGCACTCTTTTTTCGCACCATTCTAGTACCGCCACTGTCCGGAATATCTCCACGCATATAACAGACCTTACTTACAATTAGTTTACGCACAAAACACGCACGAATGAGTCTCTCGCGAGTCAAGAATCTCGACGCTCCCGGTTTGCTTGTTCGTGCTCTCAACAAAACGACACGAAACGACACACACGATAGCGATATGATACCCCCTTATTAACCGTATGTAATTACAGCCCTTGGGTCATTGTTCACATGCGTGCAACCACTCCAGATACATATTATTCGTACGGAATCCATTGGATAGACATATTTGTAATAGGCTTACTTTCCGTTTGATTTTTTTTCTTGTTTTTCGTTTCGGGGTCGCGTCATGCTTCTTTGCTTGCTAGTTACCTGGAAAATATATAATATTCGTTTGTAAACAGGTCATTAAAATACCATGAAGACGACTTTTCTTGAATTGTGTAGTTTTGTTTATTGTTAGAATGAAATGCCTCTTAATATTCTAGAATATTAATTGTCGTTACATATCATGTAAAATTCATTCTGAAATTCTGAAAAAATTCAGTAAGTAAAGTAATAGAAATAATTTTTTGTATAGTCAAAGATGTTTTCTGCTCGTTAGAAAAGGATTACTTGAACTATTAATTATATTCAATTCGTTAGATGAAATTCCAATTGTACAAAATTAATTATTTAATTCAACAAATATGTCAAGTTAATCTCTTAAAAATATTATCGCTTGCAGGCAACCTGGAAAATATATAATATTCGTTCGTAAACAGGTTATTAATATCCCAAGAAAACAAATTGTCTAGAATTGTCTTGTTTGTTGTTAAAAGTAAATGCCTTTTAATATTCTGGATCTTAGAGTCGTCATATATCATGCCCGTTGTAAAACAAATTTGGAATTCTAGAATTCCAGAAGGAATTTTGCTCATATGGGAAAAACTGAGAAACTAAAGCAATATACAATAAGGATTATTTCCAAAACATATTTTACTTCCATCACATTCATCAAAAATATTTGATTCATGAGATATATTTTACTCTTTAGATGAAATTCCACTTGTTCCAAAATAGTTATTTAATTTAGTAAATATGTCAGTTAAAAATACTTATGTTTGATAATCTATGTTCTCGTTAAATTATTGAATTTCTGAATTTTGTTCAACTCTGCTTTCGTTCTAATATTTTTCCAAATTTTTGATTATTTAAACACTTATTGACCTAATTATCTGAAAATTAAAATTTTGCATAAAAGTGTATAAAATGTACTGTAATTTCATATAAAAGAAGAATACAGCATTTCTATTTTATTAATTATGTGAAGTTTTTCAATGCAAAAATTTAATTAATATGACACACTCAAAACGCGTAAAAAGGTATTAAAAGTACATTTAAAAAAATACCTCGCTTCCTCGTCGCTTGTTAAGAAATAAATTAATTTGAGGTCGCGAAAAATAAAAACAATGAACATTTTTTTATAAATTGTATGACTGAATAACGAATTAATTACACAATTAATCGTCGCATTATAATGACAAAAGCACTTTTCACCTCATCAAATCCCACATGATGCCCATTGTGAGTCGATATGTGCATTCGGAATTGTTCTTCGCATCTCATTTGAATACAGAGCCCCAAAGCGAGAAAAAAAAGAGTCGTACACAATAAGATAATGCCGCGTTGATGAGAGGCAATTTATCAATTACGCCCTTTTTCCATCGCTTTCCAGCAGCGAGATCCATTTGAGGCCGTTCTTCATTTGCAACTTTTTCGCAAGGGCGGACTTTCCATGCTGGGTGCATCCACACATGTGACCATTCTTTCAGCCCAACTGTGTCGACAGTTCGATCGGAGGACAAATGCAAACATGTGTGCATTTTCGCACTTTTTCACAACGCTCACAAGGGGCTTTTCTCATTTTCGTTTTTTCGAGCCTTGCCTTCAGTAGATAACTACAGCAGACGGAATATATGGAATGAAAAATGTGTATTTTATCTCACCGGAACACGTATCTGGCCTAGACTACTGCCATTGTCTAGGTCACGATCGTCGTTATCAAAATATACAAGGAGTTTCATTAATTTCACCCAAAAAGGATCCATAATTTTTTTTCTTAATTTGATGAAATTTCAAAATGGATTTTGGAACTTCTGTTTACTTTGGAACATTCAATTATTACCATGGCTCCTGGTAATAGCATTGTCATTCCGATTGATATGGATTTATTGATACACCTCGATCGATAATGTTCGATGAGTCAAAAGCCCTCGTCCATTGTTGGCCAGCGAAGTCTATCCAGGGAATTCATTCCTCATCACGTGCGCCCACATATTCCACATTTTCCTCTCTGTGAAAGCCATTCCCGAATCCTCACTTGGATACAAATATAATGGACCTCTTCGGCGCATTGGTCCCACTGCATGGGGTACAAGTGCAAACATAACCTTACATCATATATGTATTCTCCCACCGATTATACGATGCATGAAATGAAATTCGGATAAAATTTGCGGCAGGTACGCGCACACGCAGAACGCGTGCTCGAAGCGTGCAATGCATACAAGAAGAAAGCCGGAATTGTGTGGAATGATTATGGGTCGTGTGCATCCGGTTATAATGTATGCACCCGTTTCGATGCACCGCTTTTCATTTCGTGCCCTTTATGCGCTCTCCTGCGAAACCAAATGGTAATGGAACGTGCCTTATGTCTGAATCATTGGTGCAAGGCGGTGAAAATGCATTTATAAATGTTTTCACAAATGTTAACGTTGCTTATGTGCCAACTGACGAAGGGATAATGCGTCTGAAACAGGGTGATACATCACATGAGGGACCCATGGTGATTTCTTCCAATGGTATTTTTAGAAACGCAAGGAATTTAAATTATCTGATTTGGGTTTGGATGACAAATTTGTTGGGAGAAGATTTTTTTGGAAGTTATGGTGATGTTATCTTTTGGTGCTTCCGTTACGAGTTTCTGAAATTTCTAGGAAGTTAACGGAAGTTTCTTAATTTATTTTGAACAACATATTTTTGAAATCGCAAAAATTATTATTTTGTCTTTAAATATTTCAGAATATATATCAGGAAATATTAGTTTTTCAACAGCAATTTCATTTATAGTTCCGAAATTAACACGTTTATATTAGAATATATCAATTGTATTTAAGATGTGTAAAACTAATCTCAGAAAGTATAAAATGTATTGCAGAAACACAACTTATATTTTAGAAGAGATCCATCAGATTGAAAAAAATAATTTTCGGAAATGGTAATTTATAATTCAGAATCTAGCATATATATTTCTGATATTAAAATTTGTAGTTCAGAAATTAAAATTGTACACTTTTATTATATTTATCCGGTATATATAAGTCAGATTACAATAACAAAACTAACTTATATTTATTATAAAACATCTTTTTGGTAACTTCGGGGTAAACAAATTTTACGCATCATCTTTATTTAAAATTCATATCTTTACCTTTCTTGTCTTTGCCATTTCTGCACGATCGAAAGTTTCATTCTGATTTCCAAATGATGTTTTCTCAAATACATTTTGCCAGTTCTGAAATACTTATGACTACTCTGAAATTTAAATTGTATATTCTGAAATACATTTTTCTAATCGCAAATACAATTTGTATTTTCTGAAATACAATTTACTAATCTGAACTATAAGTAACAAATTCTGTAATATAAATCGGTTTATAATATCTGAACTATTTATTGTAGTTTCTTACATACATACTAATCTGGAATTCAAATTATTTAATCTTATATAAATTTTATTATTCTTAAATATAATTTATATTTTCTGACATACAATTAACAAATCTGCACTTCAAAAGATATAATCTGAAAAATATATCAAAATAATTTGAAATACAATTGATATTATTTGATCTACAATAGAAAAAGATCTAGAAACAAAAATCGAATTTATTCACAATCTAAAACTACATTTATGAATATGATCCACATGTCAAAGAAACGTATTTTATTTCACAAGTGAGAGAAATGAACACATTTTATTCAATTTATCTTTGCATTTTGTGGCTACTTCGACCATTATATATTTTCTTCTCTCTAATTAGACAAAACTTCGTTTATTGCACGTGTGCTACAAACTCATGAAATATGTGAACCATGGTCATAATTTTCGATTGTTTTTTAACTGTTTTCCATAACATAAAAAGTTAAATATCATATGCCATTATAAACTTTAGAATTTGTTTCAAATTTGTCAAATCTATTCAAGATTATAACCAATGACAAGGAAGAAAATTTCCGTTAATTTAGATTATGTCACTCGAGATCGGCGAGTAAATAAATTTTTATTGCTTTATTAGAATTGATAGACTGATGTGATGCATGCACATCTTCGGTTCTTCGGCATTACAGCCCGAGTTGACACTGCATTCATCAATGTCAACGGTGGCAACCAACCGGTTTGAGGTTAGATTTCGAGGTTGCGCGTAATTCATCATCTAAATTTAGTAAATTCCCATGCAAATGCAGCGTAAGTGCACTACAATGGGAAAATATATCATAATGTCTGGAGCGAGCAACCGAGACCCGGCATCTCTCAGTAATGAAAAATCATGGTGGAAAATTGCAGAACGCGTTTCATAATCACCCATTTGTGTAACATTATCCGCTAATTATTTAATTAATGTGACGCTAGAGGGGCAATTAGGGCTGATTAATAATTGATAATTGTTTGCGATGTTGTTTCCACGAAAATTTCAATTGGAAATGCGAAATTGTTGTCATAATCATACAAATACATACATACACATATGCACACATAGATACATGCACAAACACATACATAAACTAATTATAAAATAACAATTGTTAGAGAATGTAGTCAACCAACTTTTATAATCTCTTTGTTTTGTTATTTGTAGTCATGGAATCTTTTCATAACAAACGATTTCTTTGTGAAATCCATAAAATGTAAGCTCCTTAGATAGGATAACGTTTACAAGCCGATTTCTGCATGATTAATCGCCGAGGAATTTATCGCCAGGCTTGATGAATGTTCAATACTGAATAATTTATTAATATCGGGCCCGCCAAGTTGGTAAACATAAAGCGTGAGAGAATAAATAATTTATTCGTGTGTGCGTATGTGTGTGTGTGCATCCGATCCATGATCATACATAGCAATAACGCATTTGAATAGCAAAGGACAGGAACGGATATTTGTATTCATTTTATGCATTCGTCTGACGAAGAACGTCATTTTAATTGCAAATTGGAATTTCATATTCTTTTACAGCTGCGATTCCAATCACCAACACCACCGTTTCTTGCTTACTTCTCCTACTTCTGATGGCAACCGCAAATAATTAATCTTATCGTGAATATCATTATAATTATTATTATTTTGATTGTGCTCATCGGTGCATAATTTTATCAATTTGCGATTTTATATGTATATGTGTGGGCAATAATTGAAATTTATTGCTTTCATTTAAATATTTAGTTAATATCGCAATTCAGATTGGATTGCAAAAATTTTAATTGGGGCCAATTATTATAATGTTTAATTTATTGAAAATTCATTATAAATATTGCTCATTAACTTCAGAATACCGGAATGGCAAATATTATACATTCGAGTAATTAGAAAATGCAAGAAATCAATTATTTAATTTGAATTTATTATCACAAATTAATTATTGAATTTAAAATTAATTGATTAATTAAATTGAACTGTACAAACCCAAAAAAGTCTACCCCTTTTTCAAATTACAAATTGTAATCAAGTGAGCAGCAAATGTTTAGATTTGTTATATGTATGTAATTCAGCTTGCATAAGCATAAGTTTTAAATCAGAAACGATTAAATGTATTTCAGATTTGCCAAACGTAATTGAGAATACCTGAAATGAAATTTAGAAAAGTTCAAATTCAAATTAATTTAGTGCCATTTTTTGTTAGTTTTTGTTTATGGTAGTTTTTGTCAGTTTTTTTATATGTAGATAAATTATGTGCATAGCTTCTCATCACTTAATTAATGCAGCAATAATTATCATTCAGTTTATAAATACTACTTAAATCAACTTCAATGAACTTCAAATTACATGTAATGCTTTCTGAATTTCAAATGACAATTTCGAATAACATTTTATAAATCTAAATTACATTTGAAATATATATATTTTAAATTTGATATTTTCTGAGTTTCATTTGCAAAAGGTGTAGTTTGCAGTTCAAAACAACAAGGATAAAAACAACTATGAAAATCGACAAAATGTTCGCTAGTGAGACTGTACATTTGACAACCACTTTATTTATTGGTTTCCGAGGTCGATTTTCACGGTGCTCATGTTCGAGTCTGGACTGGAAGTATTCGAATGAAGGCGCATTGTTCCATGTAGATTTAGTGAGTTGACCTAGTCCATAGTGAGAGAGGAAAAACTGGGCCAACTGCTGCAATTCCCGCTGCATATTAGTTGATGCACTGCAAAAAAAAATTCCGGATAACTTTCAAACTTCGATTTGCACCATGAAATTTGCAGGTTTTATGTGCGAAGTTACACATTTTGCAATTGACGTTTCAAGAAGCCATTATTCCAATTTATTCCTCATTTCACACATTTAAGCCAATGATTGAGATCTTGAAATTATTGCATTTTATTGAAGAATAATTTCATATCATTCAATTATTAATTAAAAAGTTGACAAATTTGTTGAAAAATGTTTAAAACTATATTTTGAGTTTGCAGTTATGTGAATTTAAGATGCATGAAGATGAGAAAAAGGAATTGAAATTTTTGGATTATAAAATTTAAAGATTAACAATAAACAAAAGTCTTATTAGAATGAGTAACAAAAAACACATTGTATAATTAGGACAACTATATGCAATGACAAAGAATTGAGTGAAAATGCATTTCCAAAATGCACGTCCTCATTCAATTTTGCAACCAAATGGTCATTTGCCTGTTTTCGATCGTTAGCCATGTTTTGCCATCATTCTTCGCATTAGTCATAGGATACACAACAAAATGCAGTGCTGTTTGTTAATGGTCGTACGCTTGATTTCATCATGTTCTTTCCAGATTCTAAATGTCGCTGGACTCGTATTTGAGCAGCCGACGCGTCGTCATTGACGGTATCGAATTTAAATGTCGATGCGATTGAGTCAACCGAATAGAAAACGTTGCAGCTGGCAGAAAAATGCTTATGCGTTCGCATATTAAATGCACATTTGACCAGGACCGTATCTTAAAACTGCAAAGCAATACTCGAAAATATCACTTCTTATTTACTCCCTCAGAAAATTTGCAAAATTTCTATTCGTTCAATCATCATGAAGCTACTTCATTTTCAATACGTCACTGTTCTTAAACAATATACATACTTTTTGTATCAAGTGTGCATAATGCGCAAGTGACTTAAGCCTTGTGGACTTAAGTGCATGACTGTTCTTGGTATTCACGAATTAAAAATACAACAATGAGTGAGCTTCTTGGAGTGAGTCTTAGAAATAAAGCGTAATTGTGTGCAATCAATTTAAATATTTTGTGTGTCATCGGCATTTCTGAGCGTGCCAGCCATCACAACTTCAGCCATGTTTTTTTTTACATCATTGACCGCGTGGTGTTTTGAATTTGCTGGTCTGGCCACTTTAAACCATTTCAATTGCGTCGGCTTTCGACGAAATGTTATGCATTAGGTCATCAGGAACATTGTTATTGCGGTTTTCCATTACGCATCAATGGCCGACGTGGTATAATTGGAATTTTATTGAAATGTCTTTTATTGCTGTTTTATACTCTTGCCAAATTTGTGGAAAATTACAAGTTTAATTTACTGAGTCTAAATTATAATTTTTGATCCCATAAAGTTAGAGTTTTAAAATTTTGAAGTAAAGTATTATGTATCAGTATTTTAAAGTCCTTTAAATCACTAGTGCCTTAAAATGTTCATTATCACTTTCAAAATAAATACATCCAAAAATAGTTTTCATTAGAGAAATTAAAAAAATCTTTTCAACTTGATCCTTGAAATAAAATTACAATTTGAAAAAAATACACTTTTAAAACATCCCTTCAAAAACAGTAATTTAGCTCACCTGCCTTCAATTTAAAATAACAACCTGCGATAAGTTTAATTCGTAATTGTTTAAAATAACGTACAGAAAG
This sequence comes from Aleochara sp. GC000083, assembly GCA_030264555.1. Classification (NCBI taxonomy): domain Eukaryota; kingdom Metazoa; phylum Arthropoda; class Insecta; order Coleoptera; family Staphylinidae; genus Aleochara; species Aleochara sp. GC000083. The sequence goes on from JARJDZ010005988.1 coordinate 35,441, forward strand.
GAAATGAAATGAAAATATTCAAAGATTCGTGCGCAGCGTTTGTCT
>JARJDZ010005992.1:0-14366 GCA_030264555.1 Aleochara sp. GC000083
GGGAACGGAAGAGGGATGCTGTCGTTCGTCGGCCATAAAACTACTCGTGGCAGCAGGTTTACTAATCATAAAGTGCATCCGCAAGCCGCACTCGACATGCGATCTTCGCGGAACATGCAATAATAAATAAATAGCTCATTATCGCGCCGTTAACTTCTTATCAATTGCCAATTGCATGTAAAACTTTTTAATGGACACGCCATCTCCAACGCGTAAAATAAACTTGGACGAAATAAAATCTCCTTCTTCGACCACCCACTCACTTACGAGAAACTGCTTATCTCGAGTGATAATGAAGAAGAAGATTTTTATGCGGAAGTTAAATAGAAAATGGGAAAATAACGGAAAGTTGGGAGGGACGGGCGTTAGATAAAACATTCATAAATTATGGGGTGTCCGTGACAAACGCACAAACCGAGTCTTAATTACGCGATATGACTAATTACCGTTGCATTGCGCGTGCATGGAGCGAATTAGTGGATGGAAAGAATTTCAGTAATCGTGCTTTCGATATGGTTTCAGCTCGTGCTTGGGTTTTTCTTGATATTTCCGCTAGAAAATGCCATTGAGATACCAGCTTTAAAGTAATTTATCTAATGTTTTTCACAGCATGGTGAAATTTTAGCTATTTACAAAAATATCCTTTCATTTTTTTTCTAGAACTTTGATTAAGTAAAATACAAGTTTATGCAAAATGTCCTAACTCATCGACGTACGATTTGTATAATTTGCAAATCCATGAGTCATGTTTACAATTGTAGCATAACCGAGTGCATTACAATTGACACCTTTACTATCAGTAGTTTAAAGTCAGTGAGTGAGTACGCATCGAACGCATGGAAGAAGTGCATGATATCCCAGTAATATTCAATTATTCAATCAATGCTTTATGTTACGACGTCTAACTAGGTAATTATACAATCAGTAACTAATAAATTAATCCAAAACGTATCATTTCATTCGAAAATGTAGGAATTAAATGCATATTGCTGAAATTTAATATTCTTGATTTTCTAACCTCAAAAGTTCATGTGTTCATAGAGATTTTCAACAGAAGGAATCAATACTGATTTGTTTACTTCAATGTGAACTCACAATCTGTGCAATTAGTGGATATCAATATCTGTAAACCAAAATAAATGAAACTGTGTATATCCTGAAACAATACACAAGTTGTTTATTTTATTAGCAAGAAATACGATAATAAGAATATTAATTTACACATTCAGATGATTGCAGATTGCTTTTTCATGAAGACTAGGATGTGTATTAAGTTATATGAAATAATAACATTTCCAAAATGTTTGCAAATGTTTTGTTTGTTGCTAATGTTGTTTGTATAATATCTATTATTAAAACTGTTTATCTGTACTTATCTTTACATTGTTTTGGTATTAACCTGTACTTTGTTTTGTTGGTTTATTGCAGAGATTGACTCTTTGAAGGAAGTGAACTTGAAAAATCCAGTAGTCAAAGCAAGTTTAGTCGAAGAGAAGTTTCCATGTGATGGCATTGATTCAATGCAATGTAAGTATTTTCTTTGATTATCTTTTATATGATTGAACTGAAAATTGTTGATTTGTTATCAGATCAGTAACTGATAACTTGTAATTGATTGTTTTGATATCACCATAAATTCAATTGGAAATGCAGAATAAATTACCCTTGAGGCAATTGATAGCTGTATTGAAGATGGTATATTTGCTATAATTATAACATTTATTACACGTCTCACTTCAAAAAATAGAAACCAAACATCCTAAAACATTCATTGATATTTGAAACATGGATAAACAAACATCAGATTCATTGATTAATTTCATACTTGATGGAACTAATAAGTTGTTTTTCTGTTTTTTTTTCAGCTATGCCTTCAGGAAACATAGAATTTGCTGGGAGAACATGCACATGGATCTTCGAGCTAATACATCCATAATCCAGAAACAGACCATAAATATGATGAAGAGATCAGACACTCTTAAAATTCAAGTGAACGTATAGAAAACGAATTTGACTACAGAATGCGTTATCCCATACTTTTGTGCGTAGTGAGTAGAGTTGGTGGCCTAAAACTGATGTTAACAAACTATCAAAGGAATGGATTCAGTAACTTTTGCAGTGGGCGTTTTAACTTCAGTGACATTTTCGGACCTCTTCCATGTGGTGTTCGACTTTAAGAGAGTGCCAACAAAAGGTATTGTACCAATTTTCTCATATTATAAGACGGCCACTTTCAGACCATCCCTTTCTAGGGTTGGTTTACGAGGAAATGAATTAACTGATAGATAGTAGTCAATGATGTCACTAATCAGTGGTGTCAAAGAAAAGTTGCGGGGTTAGCACGTAATTAAATCATGAGTGAGACTACAGATTTTCTTCAGAAAATGTGGTTAATACTAGAATATAAGGGTTCATCAACGCCCTCCGTTTATCACACTTCTAAGAAACAATATACAAAATTTTTGGAAAATTCGACTCTGTAATCGTTGTGTGTTGGGTGTGATGGTAAAAACTGATGGTTCGTTTTCTGAACTGAAAACTTGAACACAATTTTGATGTTGAGGTGAAGACAATTTGGATTGGATTTTAATAAGTCCTACTTTTGATGGATTTTCTCATTTGAAATAACTTCAATTGTTTTTCTATTTTAAAATTTCTGTCCTCGTTTCAGGAAACTTTTTATCTCAGATTCCTTTAATAATAATTTGCTTGTAATTGTTGATAATTTACTCTTTTATGTTTCTTTCTCTCTTTTTAAAATAGTTTTTTTGTAGTAGACTGATAAAAGTGCATTCCTCTATTATAATTTTATATTGGCATAATCAATTTGCTGCAAATGATATTTCAATATCATGAAGAATTCCTATTAGAAATTCAAGGATCAATCCTTTCAATACAAAGATAAGAGATTGCATAGATAGCAATTTTCCGAAAATGATAAGTGATAGCCCATTCTAAAACCCTCATCGGAAAACTCGCCTATAAATCAAGACGACTCGAGTGCTCATTGTTTGAATAATCGGGTAGTGTCATTAATTAATTTATACGTATGCCCGTTTAGAATTATCAACGCGCGTGCACCTCCCCCATCGGAGCATCGCCGAAGTCCCGGAATCCCCGAGTCCCAACATTTTGAGTAGTTTTTCCGGACGGCGGCAGCGCCGTGTTTGGTTAACTCGCCGCTCACGGGCAACTTTCCGGCAGGCATTTCTCGTTTTTGCCCGCCATTTATTTGGTTTACTTTTGCATCAAAAGTTGTTTCGCGTGCGGGGCCTCTCTGGCCTCTCGTTCATTTTACTCAGCGGCGGCGGCGGCGGCGGCGGCGGCGATGGCGGTCGAGCGAGTGTCCTCTCTTCCCTCTTCCGAAAGTTACGTTTTGCGCGTTGCGCTTTTTCGCAAGCCGCCGCCGCCGCCACCACCTCGCAAACCTCGGCGGCGGCAGTGGCGGCGGCAAAAAGCGAATGGAAATCGACATTGGCCTACACGTTATACTAAAGCCATCGGCCCTATGGGAAATTATATAATGCTTTACATGGCAATTTATTTACGACCGGCATCCCTGCCGTCTCTTCTGCCGCCACCATCGTCAACCTCCGACACCACCACCGCCGTCGCCATGGATTGCGCGACATTGTTCATTTGTCCTCCTCGGTGGTGTCCTAATGATATGGTGATTTCGTTACGGTGGCTCAGATTGTTTTGTTTGTTTTATTCCATGGACTCATTATATTTCACGCGAGCACTCGCTCCGCATGCAAATCAAACAATAACTTTAATGAACACAAATGTGGCAAATGCCCAGATTTTCCTGGTTGTTATTAAGTGTTTCTTTGCAATTTATATTTCTTTTTGGTTGCTATGACGACCAGGAAAATGGCTACAGTCAATATTCCCAATTTCAACTCTTTTCCAAGTATCTCAAAAACTATTGAAGGTATGAAAAATTTTCGACTTTAATTTCTGTTCAGAATTTAAGGTTTTGATTTATTCTGCAATCAGATTTGCAAAGAAATTCTTTTCAAAGTAGTTTTTTTTTTCAAAGATCCTAACTGAAATTAGATTTATTTATTCGAAACTTGTTAAAATTGTTCAGAATCTAAACCAATTTGATTTTCGTGGTACATTCCAATAAAATTTGACTGCTATTTGAAGAAATTGATATCATTTTTGACTAATTGACTAATTGACTAATGTTAACATTAACAGAAACTCGAGAAATCTAGAAAATATAAAAAGAAAAATAAAAAAGTTTCAATTTTTGCCCATTTTGACAGCAACTCATATTATGAACAATTGATCTTTCTTGTTTATATGATTTAAGAAAATTATTGCAATTATTGCAAAATATTTCAATCGCTTGAATAATATAGCAAATATATCAAATTTTTAGGAAAAGAAGTTCCAGTAGTAGATATGTTGCACATTTCCGATAGTAAATCGATAAAAATTGGAATTTCTGGGTTATTTGAGGAAATTGTGTCAATTAGCATTTTTTAGTGAAAAACATGAAATAAATAAATGAACTTTCTGGGGAAAAATTTTCAGTAGATTTTTATCTAGCAGCTCGATAAATTTTTTTTGCGACTGTGTGTACTGTGTAAACTGAAATTACATTTATTTATTCGACAATTAATAAAATTATCTTGAATCTGAACCAGAATCGTGGTATATTTCAGTAAAAATTCGCTGTTATTTGAAAATGTTGATTAATTTGCTGGCATATTATTGAATAATTAAAGCTCAAGAAATTTAATTTCCTTCGCAAATGTATTGAAAATCTGACGGTCGGTAATTAATTATCTAGAAGACCTAGAAAATATTTCCGAAAACACATTTTTGAATAAATAAAACACTGAACTTCCCCTACTTTTAATACTGCAACATTTCAAAAATATAACATGAACTTCTTGTTTTTCTGTCTTGAAACAAATCACTAAAACTGAAATCATAACTTTCCCAAAAGAAAATGAAGAAAATCTGCAAAAATGTGTACCGCAAGTGAAATTCACATCTTATTATACATCAAAGATGCCAATACTTATCGACAAACTTGTCGAACTTTGCAAACATGTCCAATACATGAGTACCTCGAGGAAAATCTTTGCAACTTTGCAACTGGCCGAAAGAATCGCAACAACTCGAATTTCGAACGCAAGCTGGTTGCAACTATATGAGAAGTGCTCAATTTTCAATTTTATATTAGTTTCGCAGCCGTAAACTAGATCATAATTTACGCCAGCGTCAATAATAAATTATACAAGACGTCGCGAAGAAGACATCGTCCCAAAAACTAAACTGCCTGAACGACAAGTCAACCTTTCTGCGAAAGAGGTGAGAGAGAGGGTTCTGAATAAATGTGTCTCGTTTACGTGGCATTTTGGATTTATAAATTGCCTCTTCAGCGCGAACAACTACTGTAGGCCCTTACATGAATACTAATTAATACCTGAAGTACCTGGTTACAAGCTTGACAACAAGTCTTGCCAACTCCACAACAAGTAGACAAGAAATTGTTGGAGAGGTTCACGTAATGCACAGCCTTGCGAGGAGTTGACGAGTTGCTTGAATAAATTCGCACATATGCGTGTATGTATTTGCGGCATGAGGAGCCATTAAAATGGCGAATATTTCGCAATTAATGAGGAAATCGCATTTGGAACGCAAGGCTAATATTTGTGTGTTGTTTCATTTTGAAATGCAAATTTTCTTGTTCCATATTCCGTTTGGTTCAAATGTTAATAGTATTATTGTTGACTTCGAAATTATTTCATTTTGTAAGTACTCGGTTTTTAATTGCAAAATTGTTTATTTTTGATATTTTGGTAATTTTACCGTTTCAAGAAGTTGAAAATCAAGGAATGAAAAAAAATTTTCTAATTCAATTTTTGAGTTTAAATTTAGTCTAGTAACAAATTTTAATTCAAAAATTTATGAGATTACCATGAAATTGAAATCGCTGCAGAATATTTCATGTTTTACTTTCTTTATTTGCAATTTTTCGAGTAACATATTTTCGACAACAAGTCAGTGAAAAATTGAATTTCTGTGTTATCTGAGTTGAGAAATTTATTGAAATTAGCATTTTTCGTTTCAAATATAAATCATAAAATAAATATATCATTTTTTTCGGAAAAAAGTTTGAATAGTTCTTTTATACACCTTCTATAGTAACTCGATGAAAGTTTTAACTCTCTGAGTAAAGAAATTTTGTAATTTGTAATAACCAGAGTTTTTTTCGACTAAATAACATAAAATTTATGAATCAATCTTTTATGAAATAAAGTTTCAGTAGATCTTCAATACATTTTCGATAGATGTTCGGTAATAATTTAGAGTTTCTGGGTTATTTGAATTACGGAAATTATTGTTATTAACTACTTTTTCGTTGACGAAATAAAATTCAATAAATTAATCGAATTTTCGGAAAATAGGTTCAATTTTTATATATTTTTGGAATCAACTCATTGTCAGTAAAAATTGACCTTTTTGGATTATTTAAGCTAAGGAAATTACTGCAATTAGTAATTTTTCTTACAGGGGCAAAACATGAAATAACTGAAATTTTTGGAAAAAAGGTTTTAGTAAATCTTTTCTATAGTAGCTTGATAGAATTATTTTTTTGATTATTCTAAAAGAATCCGTTATCAACATAATTCGTAATAAAAATTTTTACTAGGACCACCTTATCTTTGCAAATTTTAAATGTTGGTCTAAAAACAATAAATAGAAAAATGTTGAGTTCATATGTGCGAAAATTTCGTAAATTCTACAAAAAGCGAAAATGTGGCCGTTAAGGAAATTAACTTAATTATGAAGCAGTTAAAGGGATTCCAAAAAGTATCTCTGCCTAAAACGAACGTATAATATGATTACATCTCATCTGCTCATGCGCGCATAAAAACTGCTTGGATAAACAGGAATTTTCTAAAGCATCCTCAATTATAAACTTTTCACTTTTCGCCGGTGTACACAGAAAAGTTGTGTACTCAAACTGTTGTAACCGTGCAGCATTACGAAAACGCGTTCGCTTTATTTGTGAATGTATACGTACGCGCATTCATAGAAAATTACTTTGGAATTCGCATGAATAGAATCCGCGCTCCATCCACGCACAGAACAAATATTAATGTTGAGTTATCCACTTGAAGAGATAATTAGATGTAAATATATTATGGATGAGTCCATGAATATTTAAAATCGATCATATATTTCAAGAGAAATAATTCTAGTTGTAAATTTGTAAAGATTTTTAATGAGCTTGAAGCAATATGTGTATATGTAACATTTTAACATTCATAATTTTCCCGATGAAAAATTCAATGATTATTGAAAAATCTGTACTTGAATAGATTTGCGTTCATTTGGAAAACTTCTTCATCCATTTGGCACACACAGAAACTTATGAATATTATTTTTTGCAGAAACGCTCTGTAGACGGAAAACGCGTGAATTTCAATGCATCATAGCTTAGTTATTCGAGGCACGAACGTTTTCCAGTGGAAATGCGAGGAATATTGGAAAAGCATCAGTTAAAAATTGCGCTCCAACGTTAAACAGATTTCTTTCCGCTTTTCTCAGCATCCTTCTTCGCTCCTCTCGTTCCTTTCGATATGCGATTTGCGATTGCATCAATGCATTTAATACGTTTCTTTCCATTTTCGCGATAATTCATGACATTTTAATGTTTTTGCTACATTAATAAAATTTTTGAAGAGCGACTGCCTTCAAATCTAACTTTGAATTCATGTCAAAACAAAAATATTTTATACTTACAACTTTCAGTTGAATGTTCTTGTCTTCTCTGCTTCTTGTCAAATATTTTATTCTTCAAACGAAAGAGATGAATATATTTTATCCATTCGTGATTATTGACAAAATATTGACAATTTATTTCTTATATCAGAAATTTCTTGTTTGAAAAGAGAAAAGACTCTAAACCAAAGGTAATATATTTTATTTTCGAAAGTTATGATATAATCCACCATAAATTCTCAAAAAAAAAAAATAGTAGGTAATCATTGATTACTAACAAAAACTAAAATTAAGTTTTTCTATAATAATTCTCATCAGAACTAAACTATTTTATAGTCTAACATTTAATTAAATATTTTTCTAAGTATTTTATTCTGCAAGAGAAATAAATGAATATATTTTGATTAAAATAAATGATAATACATGAAATTATCCTCTGATTATAAACATTGGTAATATTTAAATTTGGTACTATCATGTCAACCAGAACAAAATGTGATGATTTATTGGTGACATCAGAAATTATGGAAACAAGTTTAGATTTTCTTGTTTCTTGGAACACTGCCAACTTTTTGAATATAGAAAAAATTGGAACTTCACAAGTATGAAATGCCATTTTTAATAAAGCTGTATATCAGTTAAAAATTTTACATTTTCGAAACGTATAACATTCATTATACATTCTTCAAGAAAAGACAAACATTTAGGAGAAAATCATAATCTGATAAACCGTAGCTAAAATTATTTTTTGCCCCAATCATTGTTTCATAGTAAATTTTATTGAATTTTCTTCCATGTAGATTATCCTAGAAAAGAAAGAAAGAAGGGCATTTTATTTGACTTATGATTAAAATAGTTGATAATTATCTTGAAATATTGATTAGAAATATTTAAAGTTGACAAAATATTGTCATAGCACTTGCCAAATAAGTGACTTAATGATATGTGACATCTAAAATTTTGGCATCATGTTTGAACTTTGTTTTCTTGAAAAATTTTCAATTCTTCTTTGAAAAGATAAAAGGTTACAAATCTCACGTGTGTGAAACAAAATTTACTTAAAACATTTGAGAATCACTTGCTAATAATTTTGAATTTTCGAAAGTTCTGTTTCTAAATTTCCCAAGAAAAGATTTAGAGGGAAATCATTGAGTAGTAAACTAAAGCTAAAACTAGTTTTCCCCAAAGTGTAGTTTTCGCATAATAAATGCTTCATCGTATCGAGCACAGCCAATATAAACATCCATCGGCTGCTGGCGGGTATCGACTAACATTGGTTAATTGATCGAATGAGATTGATCATCGCCTGTTTATAGTGCACAACTCGCCCGAACAACCTCCTCCGCCCGTTCGCTCCCGCTGCAAAGCAACTCGCTAATGCACTCCCGGACGCCAAGGTACTTCCAGGACCTCATATAATTACCCGTCTGACCTCGAGACCGTCGAAGAAACTTGAAGTGCAATCGAAGCGAATCCATCCTCCACGAAAGATTCTTCGCCACGTCAAGCTCCCCAACTAATGAAATTATTGGTTTTTCTTTCATTGCGCCTCATTCCTCATTCAATAAGGCCAAACAAAGTACATGCGCTAATTAATGAAGAGCTTGCTGATGGAGTGCTTGCAGGAAGGAGGACCGTTTGATTCACTTCATTGGGACTGATTAGATGCGAATCCGAAACGCAAACAATCGTTATAAACAGCTCAATTTCCCTTTCGCGCGCGCTGCATTTGAATATTATGTAACTCGGCTGTGCAAACATCCTCGGTGCATTTTGCCGTAAACAGCCAGAGCTCTCGCTACCACCTTGAGAAGACAAGGAGGGTTCTTGGTGTTGTTGCACCGCAAGGACGAAACGTGCTCCCGATAGGGTTCATCCAGACAGACATCGCTGGGAGTGTAGGCAAGAAGCCGGAAGAGGAAGCAAGGATGGCGGAGGATGGCGAAATTCGTGATGCCGAACGCACCAATAACTATAATAACAGATGTATTAAGATTGTTGACATACACAACACTCAATTATTCGCAGGAGAGTCAATATTTGCTTGTTTGTCGGTCAAATTGGGTTTCTATGAATTTATTATCATGAAGTCGATCCCAGGATTAAATGACATGGGGTTACGAAAACTCTCCTGCCATAAAAATGATTATCCTTGAAAATTCTGTTTCTTGGAAAGAAAATTCTGTCAGTTTTTCATTTTTGGTCCTTGAAATGGTATATCGTGATTATTAAAAATCAAGCTTTGTGTTTTTGCGAAAAAAAATTCAATTAGTTTTTGATTTTTTGATCCTTGAAAATTGTGTTTCTTGGAAATAAAGTTCCATCATTTTTTTATTTTTGATCCTTGAAGTCTTTCTCTGGTATTTATTCACAAATCAAGCCCTTTTAAAATGATGTCTTTCAAAATTATGCTCCTGGGAAAAAACTTCTGCCAGTTTTTGATTGTTAGTCCTTGAACTCGAAGATCGTGTATATTTACAAATCAAGCCTTTTAAAAGCTTTTTCTTGAAAAGAAATTTCCAGAAATTTTTGATTTTTTGGTCCTTTTTTGGTCCTTTTAAAAGTTGTCATTGAAAATTGTGTTATATACAAAGAAATATATAGAAAGAAAGTTATTTTTGTTTTTGCTTTTTTGATACTTGGTTTTTATTCATAAATCAAGTCCTTTAAAATGTTATCTTTGAAAATTATGCTTCTGAGAGTGAAAATTTTGTCAATTTTTGATTGTTGGTCCTTGAAATGGAAAATCGCATCCATTCACAAATCAAACCTTTTTAAATGTTATCCTTCTAGGAATATTTGAATTGTTGATCTTTGAACAGAATGATGACGCTTATCAAACGTTATCCTTGAAAATTGTATTTTTTGGGAAGAAAATTCTATCAGTTCTTGATGTTTTGGTCTCTGAAAATTGGGTTTCTTGGAAAGAAAATTCTTTCAGTTCTTGATATTTTGATCCTTGGTTTTTATTCATAAATGAATCCCTTTAAATAGTTATCCTTGAAAATTTTGTTTCTTGAAAAGAAAATTCCATCAGTTTGTTAATATTTGTTCTTGATGAGAAATATGGCGTTCATTTCCAAATCAAGTTCTTTAAACGGTCATCCTGGAAAATTGTAGTTCCCAGAAAGAAAATTCTATCAGTTTAAGAAATTTTATTCTTGGTGTTTATTAACAAATCAAGTCCTTTGCGATTAACATTGAAAATTGTACTCCTTCGAATTAAATATTTTTTCTAAAGTAACTCTGAAGACATCACTGCAGTTCAAAATCATCATCAACAAAAAGCAACTAGATTTTGATTTTTTTATTCTATAATCAACCCAGAAGAAAATTTCATAATGGTCTAACATAAATCATGTTGTTTCAACTGTCAGAACAACCATGTAATGATCATTAGGTTCTGTTTATCTAAAGACCTCGCATTATCCCAGTCAAGTAAATGCGTGCCACCATTGCACCCTGGTTGGTTCCAATTTTCCGTGGATAATATTAAGGTCATTATAATGTTCAGTCTGCAGTAGCTACCTAGAAACCGCAAAAATACCGGCAAAAGCGTTCGCGTGCTTTGTGTCCACAAGCATCTATTTCTCCATTTTCCAAGCACCAACCACTGCTTGCAGTTGTTACTCTTGGTTTTTTTTTCACCGAGCGTTTTTCCGCGCACATTTTCCATGAATGTGGTTTCTACTTTTGAAACTCTGCTGCTACGTGTCATAAGTCCGTATCATACTCAAAACAAAAATAATCGTAATAAAGAAACTATGAATTAAATAGCAGGACGTAAAAAACTTTGGCTTTAAAAGTTTTAATTTGTTTTATATGGTTTACAACAAACTGCCAGCTCCAATCCCGCATTCATATTTCTCTTCTCATTCTCGTTATATTTTTTTTCATCTGAAATGAAATTGTACCTGCATTTTTTCGGTGCTGTTTTGACTGACGATCAATAAATGGAGAACGAACGCGAGAGTGATATTAGTGTCAGAGTACTTGTCTTGCTGAATAACGCACCCAGGAGATTTGCAATGCAACAATGCAAGTCGCTTGGCATGTAAAAGCACTTCAAGTATATACATGAAATTTTAAGAACATGGAGGAAGACAACGGTGCTGCTGATGAAAGGGAGAGACGCTTCGAAAAGTTGAAAACTTGAAATTGGTTTAAGTCGAATCGAGCATTGAAGCGTAAACGACAAGCGCAAGCTAGCGACATCCATTCCGCGAACTAGGCGAAAACCATTCGCTGTAATATACGAGTTTCTGTTTAATCCAAGAATGTTCGAAGCCAGGGTCGTAAAAGGAAGATTTTGAGTAGGAGAAATAAACCGGTTCTGGATCAACCTGCACCCGGTAGTGTGAAGGATGAGTATGCACCTTGATCTAGAATCGGCATATTTCTACTACTTTTTTCTCCATTGGTTCTCCATAGGTCAGTAATCAGATTCCAATGTGGAAATTTCAAAAATGTTCTTCATAACATACAACAAATATGTGAACGATTTTGAGTATATTTAATAGTTCAATTTTTTCCGCACGGATTTGATCGATAGGTTAAATAAACCCAGTATGTGCAGATGAAAATGCACGGAGTGCAAGTGCGCGTTTTTATTGAATTGGAATTTCGAATTCACTTTTCAGTCTGGAAGAGTTAGAATGGTAACGCTTGGAGTGGTACAATTTATATCTTATTGGATACGGTTCGCTTTAAAGTTCAGTATGCCATCCTCTATGTATGGTTGGTTGGGACCACCTTTTTTTCCTCTTTTTGCCTTCAATTTCCAATACACATAAATTAAAGTCGCGCCGAGCAGAAGGGCAACACAATCTATTCGTATCTGCAAGCGAATGCCCATCAAGCTTTAGCTATCTCTGAATTTTCATGCGAAAATGTTCATATAAAATGTTGAGTTTCATTTATTCGTGATTTTTTAAATAATTGCTCTACATATTTTTCAAACATCAATTCTTGTCCAAATCTATTCGTTTCGATAATTTTTCAATTAATAAATTTTCACACTTTTGACTTTCAAAATTTAGATTTCTCTTAGCAAACAAAAGGAAATCCTATTTAGACTAAATGACAAAAGATAAATTATTCAATATTTGTGAATAATTTTTAGATTCATTTAAAACATATTTGAGAAATACTCTATTGCAGATTGACAGAACAAATTATTTTGGCTATAAATTTATTTACCAATTTCAATATGTTATTCTAGAATATATACCTATTTGCTATTCAAATTTTGCAACTTTAATTCTCTCCACTCAAATCATATCATATATTTTATACTTTTGATAAGTTCTGATATCCAAAATTTAAATTTTTCCTAATTGAGAAGAAGTAAAAATAAATTGAATAATTTTTGTACAACTTAATATAGATCAAACCATAATTGTTAAGAATTGCATGGTTAATTTAAAACATATTTGAAATATTCAGAATGAACAAATCTATTTGATAAACAAATTACTGACGTCTTAAATTAGTTTTCTAATTTTATAAATTTCATTCTAGAATATACTCTTATTATTTTTTCAGAATCACCAACATTAAATAGATGAAACTTCAAGGATTTTCATTTTTGCAATAATTTAAAATTGACTATAACTGATAAGAAAACTCATATTTTCGGTTAAATTTTTAGGGCTGAAATCAGTAATTAGAAAATCTTTAAGCTTTTACCTTCTATTATGGATTCAAAAAAAGCTAATGAACAACATTTTTAATCAATTTTTATCCAGCTTATAGTCGTCTTGAAGAAGATGACAGATTTTGTTTGAATATAGATCTAAATCATTTTCATTTCAATTTTTCAAATTAAAAACTCTACTTTTCAACAGATAAACAAAATGAAAATTAATTATTGAATTCCGCTTATTATTTTCTTCTACTCAATAAACAAAAATGCGCCGCTGCTGCGAATCGTAAGAACCGACAGCACGAGCAGCTCTCATTATGTAGGCGAAACAATAACAATGGCTGACTCCTTTGGCAACATTCGCGCGCTACCTTCTCATAAAAATAGAAAAACGGCCGCAGGATACGCGCGAAACGAGACTACCATGAGACGTTCATTACGCGGCTCGCGCGCATTGCTCCTGCTGCTGAAGGAGCGACGCCTGGAATCGGGGAAAACTCTTGAAAATACGACACTGCGCGTCCCGAATGCAACACGGTGAACTCTCCCGAGTCGGCAACAGGAACGGGAGCACGTCACTGGCGCAATGCCGTCTTCCTCTCCTCTCTGCATACAACTGCGCGCTTAACCCGAACATATTTTCTCAAGCACTCGGAAACATTTGTTTCCCAAGGCACTTCAATTCTATGTTGTGTAATAATCCATCGCTCGCTACATTCGGACATGAAATTTCCTCAGAATTTCAACGGGAATGCTGTAGGTTCGAGATGTTGAAAAAATTGATCAAGGGGTTTGTAGATTTGGGTCAAGCAGAGTAAAAAAGTAGGTTATTTTTATTAGATAAGGTATTTGCAGGTAGTTTTCTGAGATAATCGTTGTTGTTCCGAATTGTAAGGTGTGGAAAATGTTGGAGATAAATCCTGGTTGTTCTGAAATTTTGAATTTCAAATTTGGTTACTTTAGATACCAA
>JARJDZ010005993.1:0-94368 GCA_030264555.1 Aleochara sp. GC000083
GGAAGTCCAATTTGAATAATTCAGACCATATTTATTAGGTAATTTAATACACTTTCGATTGGTATTTACAGATTTGCAAAATTCTATCTAGAAATGCTATTGGTATTGTCGTCAATTTAACCTAAAATGATTATTTTTTTCGCCCTTTGTCCTATTTTTAATCACCAATTTTCTGTCAGCTATTTCTCAGTAACTGGAGGTCCTACAAAAATGATTTAAACAGCATTTTATTGGAAATTTAATCTACTTTTAAATGCCGTTGACAGATTTGCAAAATTCCATCCGGAAATGCTATTGGCATTGTCGTCAATTTGCTTAGTCATAATGATCACAATTACATAATCCTTTGCGTATTATTTTGGGACCGAAAGTCCAATCCGAATAATTCAGATCATATTTATTAGGTAATTTAATGTACTTTCAATTGACATTTACGCAGTTGCAAAATTCCATCTAGAAATGCTATTGGTATTGTCGTCAATTTGGCGAAAAATTATTATTTTTATTACTCTTTTTCGTATTCTTAATCATCAATTTTCTATCACCAGTTTTGCAGTAAGTGGAGGTCTATTATGAATGATTCAGACAGCATTTTACTGGAAATTTAATATACTTTCAAATGCCGTTTAGATTCTCTAGGGCCTAGACAAATATCTCTTTTGCTTATTAGAATAATACGCCCCTGTTTTTAATTATACATGGTTGCCTGTGATTTTGCAATGTTGTATAAGGTAATTCTACGGGCTTCAAGGATAATATTAAATCGAAAATGTTAATATCACAGTGGGCTGTGCATAATTGCCATTTAGAAATAAAATTTGACGTTCCTACCTATTGTTCAAAGTCTCTCACACAATTACTGGGCCGAAAATGTTCGGACTTGTAAAGTTAAGACGTTTAAGTTGCATCCAGGCATCCTTCCGTTCTTATCGAACATCATGTTCCCTGGACCAACAGCAGAAAACAACGACAGATCCGGCCATATCGAGCCAGATCGAACCACGTAAGTAGCTACCAATATAGACACTAGGACCATCGGACCAAATATGACCATCTTTGGTCCTTAGCGATACCGGATGTTGCGGAATCACCAAAGACCTCGCCACCACCACCGGACCCCAAGCGACCGGAACAAACCACTAGCCCACCAACAACGACATCCCCGAGCAAGATCGTCAGCGTGCACCCGAGCAGCACCTTGGTAGCAGCCGAGGAGTACCGCAAGGCGGCCTCCTTCGACGAGGTGCCCGGGCCCGAGGTCCTCAAGCGCTTCGCGAAGACCTGGAGCTACGTGCCGATCATCGGCAACCATGTGACTGCGCGTACGCTTCAATACGTTTTAAGCGCTGGCAAGATCTTCGGTAATTGGAGGCGCGCTTCCGGCGCGCGACTACAACCAATATTGCGCTTTGCTCTGTTGCAGGCAGCCAGCTGAGCTGGGGCAACAACGTGGCGTTCTTCCGCTATCTGCTCAACGAGTACGGGCCGATCGTGCGTCTGCACGGCCCCTTCGGCGGCGACGTCGTCATCCTCAGCCGGCCGGAGCACGCGACCGCCGTCTTCGAGAGCGATGGTCCGTACCCGGTGCGCTCCAGCCTCGACTGCATCGAGAAGTACCGGCTCCAGCATCGCAAGTACAAGAATGCCGGTCCCTTTGTCATGTAAGTCCCATTCGTCCCAATTGCTCCACTGGTAACACCTCGGTTTGTGGGTTCAGGCACGGCCCCGAATGGGAGACGATGCGCAAGAACATCGAACCGGCGTTGAAGCTGTCCATCGAGCACCAATGTGTACGCATCTCTAAGACGGCTGATGACTTCATCGAGCGCATCCTGGCGATCCGGAACCAGCAGCTCGAGGTGCCGAAGACCTTCCTCACCGAGTTGCAGAAGTGGAGTCTGGAGTGTTTGTTGAATGTCACGTTTAGCAAGTCGTTTGGTTTCCTGGACTCTCGTGGTCTCAGTTCCACTTCTGATAATGCGGTCCTATTGGGGGCTATTACCGAGGCGACAGCAGCCATCAAACGCTGCGAGTTCGGGTTTCACATGTGGAAGTTCTTCGAGACACCCGCGTGGAAGAAGCTCGTCGTGCATTGTGACACCATCGACCATATCCTCGGGTCGAACTTGCGGAAGGCTCAGCAACAGCTTCGAGACCGGAAGGAAAAAACTGACCAGCAGGACAAACCGGAAGATGTCTCACTCATCGACTACTTTCTCCTCAAAGAATCCATGAGCGCCGATGACATCCTCACTGTCCTGCTTGATATGACCCTGTTGGGGGTCAACATGTCAGCCTACACAGGAGGTTTCCTCTTGTATCATCTAGCAAAGAATCAACGGGCGCAGTTCAAATTGTACAACGAATTGAAGCAGATTGAAGGGGATATTTCTAAAGAGAGCTTGAAGGATCTGTCTTATTTGAAGGCGTGTCTTTATGAAAGTCTACGGTTGAAGCCACCGATGCCCATCCTGAATCGTGTACTGAATAAGGATGTTACCATTTATGGGTACAAAATTCCAAAAGGTTGCTTTCGCCCATTTCTTTCTTAACTTCCTTTCAATTTAACTATAACTTACCATTCTTTCCAAAGGTACATTTATATTGATTGCTACCAATTTGTCAAGCCTTCGAGAGGAGCACTTTGAAGACCCACTGAAATTCAAACCTGAGCGTTGGTTGGGTTTGGACACTACGAAGGAGATGGCTAATTTGGCGACGATTCCATTCGGGCATGGTCCGAAGCAATGTTTGGCCAGAGAACTGGCCGAAATTCAAATTTACTTCCTTATCATCAAGGTAACTCATGTTTAAGAATCCTTATTGGATCTGCTATGCTTAAAACTTTATTTTTGTTTAGCTACTTCGCAAATTCCGCATTGAGTACCACTATGGAGATATTGAAAGTAATAACAAATTGTTGTCATCGCCGAGTCGTCCCTTCCGGTTCCGCTTTGTGGAACGTGAGTGAATGCGGAAATTTAATTTAATTGATACTGTAGCGAGTTTTTGTGTTAATAAAGTTCACTGGTTTCAATCCTTGAATTTAAAAGTGATCCTTAATGATCCATTTTTTGGAATTTCTTTAACAGTAACTTATTTTGATCAAGTTATCCATGCACAAACATTCAAATGTCAGAAATATAACTTTAAATAATCATGTCATCTAGGACAAAGGTGAAAATTAAATTCATCTTCTCATATCTTCAGTATCCACATTAAGAACCATGAGTGATATAAAGTTAGTAGACACTTTCGAAAAGTTCGACCCACATTTCTTCGACATCAGTGATGTAGCCCTCGCTGAAGACGCTGCAGCATCCACCAAGATCAAGAAGCGAGCAACCATGGAGGTCTTAACCCGGACCCGAGCAAGTCGCGTGCTCAGCTCGATGACCTATGAAGGTCTCGCCCATTCGGTTCGTTCGGTACGGGATGCTGACAAGTCCGTGGTCCAGAAAGAACATCGCTCTATGGACGCCATGAACCGAGTGGTCTCATCCTACAAGGCGGAACATCGAGACAGGGTCCGCAAGAACGCGTTCAATTACAACGATGAGTATCAATACGTTGGAGACGTTGAGCATCCGACCCTATTTGAGAAACAACTGAAGTTCACTGAAGATCCCCTCTGGTACAACCTGATCCGCACCACGATCTTCATTTTGATCATTCTGCTCTGTTGTGATGTTCCCGATCTACGAAATTTCCGAAACGCCCTCAACGCCTTTTTCTGTAAGTTGAATGCTACATCTGCTTACTGCTTACTATCTTGTCCTTGTAGGTGTTATCTACTTCTTGTACGCTATAGACCTAGTTGTAAGCTTCCTCACCCAACACGTGCTGCACATAGTAGTGAATGAACCCAACCCAGTGCAAAAACCCGTATGGGTGTTCTTCTTGGAAGTGGTCGCTATCATCCCGATTGAGTACTTTGTCTTCTCCGAGGATATTTGGTTCTTCCTACGCACAAAGTCAGTGCTGCTTATTGTCCGATTGGTCTATGAGTATCTTCATGATATGCAGATCCTAGACACGACCATGCTAGCTCGTACATGGCAGATGATGATGGCTTCAACGTGTCTTCGTCTGTTTCTGCACTCATTGGTGCACAACCTTCTTCTGATGATGCCCTCAATGCAATTCTTTGAGATATTCGACTTGATGGGTTCGTTGAATCACATACCCAACTTGGAATACTACCAAAAGGAGTTACCCATTATCGTGTGTATATATTTTGATAACATTCTTGTCATCATGCCTTCAATTTGCCTCCTGAAGTTTACCTACACCTTGAACCACCTCACCAAGTATCAGTACATCAACCATGTGCATATGTTTCGTAAGGTCCTGGTCCCACGATACAAAATCAGTGAAGTGAATGCGCAGCGTGTCTTGGATTACATGAAAATGCGATGGGAACAACGTGCTAACCATTTGCTCCTCGAGGAAATGCTTGCAGAACGTATCTGCTTCAAGACCACCTACGAAACAATGGCCTATGATCGTCACCTCATCGCCTTACAACATTGTCCCATGTTACGCGACCATGAGTACTACGTCCTGCGGTATCTGGCCCAATTGGTTCAACCCAAGTACTACCTGAAGGATAAGTACCTTTTTAAGTCCCCCATGCATAAACACTTCATGGTATACATCGCTAGCGGATGTGTGGATGTCCTCTCGCAAGAGGATGGTGAAGCTCGCATCATTCGACTCACTGAAGGTACCTGCGTTGGGTCGATGTCCTTGGTGTATCCATACCGTGCGAGTTCCAACTTCAGGACTTCAACGCCTTGCGCAATTTACGAGCTGCACGCCAAAGACTTCACGGACTTCGCACGTCTCTTCCCCGAACAGTATCGCAGTTGTCTGAAGTATCTGAAAACGAAGATCAACCAGGCGGTGTTCCTCTCGGCGATCAAAAAGGCCAACGACCCAAAAGCTGTGGACAACAATATCATCTGGTTGAAAGGTCAGCTGCATCGTTTCATGGGTATGAAGGCTGTAACTGCAAGTGACCATAAGGTGTCTAATATTTATCTGAGCAAGGGTCTGCATATGGATCCATCCATGGATGTCCTCTACACCAAAACGAATATGGAGATGCTGTGTATCCAACCCCGAGACTCGCAGTACAATGATTCCGTGTTCATAAAGCAATCCTGTATCTGGATCTTTCATCCAGATTCACCTCTGTTGACCTTCATGCAAAAGGTCATGTTTGTGGTCTCGGTCCTTTCATACTGTATGGCCGCCTATCTTTATGCCCTCATCTATATCGGGATCAAGGATGAACCATACTTCGGGTACATCTACATCATACTCTATGCGAGTATCTTCTGCCAGTTCATTGAAGTACTCCTTCGAAGTTGGACCCCAGTCAATCTGCACGTGAAGCGCACCCTCCTTGTGATGTTCGCGGCGCGTTGTGCCCATTTGGGTTTCGTCTGTGATGTCATTTCATTGCTTTGGAGCATCGCCAACGTGATCTTCACGTTTCCGCCGTACTTCTTTTTCATTTGGTGCTTGAGGTTGTGGAGGCTGCGTGACGCGTTCATCTACATTGAAACGAATATCATCTCGAACGTGTTCCTCTTTCAAATGATCTTCTACATGGCGATCTACCTTTTTGTCTGGTACAACGTAGGGCTGCTCTTCATCTTCATCAATGGATCTTTTGTAAGGGTGCTGACCTATGACGCCATCATGTTCACAATTGGACAGGGCTACTATCAAGAGATGCAGAAGCAGAATGTACCCGCATATTGGTTCACCCTGCCCACATACCTACTGAATGTAATGCGGTTGATTGTCTTCGCTTGCGTTTCGAGTGGATATCATCTGAAGATGTATGATGAAATCGTCATCGCTAGCACCCTAGCATCTACAAAACGATACATTTCCTATGTGACCGCAAAGAAGCGGAATCTTTCAATGACCCTTCGTCTAAGATCCTTTCTGACGCTCCTCATCAACGACCATTATTTCATGCGGCAGAATGCGCTGACTTCGGAATTCCGAACTTATCCGGATTACATCAAATTGATCGTGAAACCTGAGCATTTACTGAAGTTTATGAGACGTTCGAAGTTCTTCTCGAATTTTCCGTTGGATCTCGTTAAGAAGATGGCTGTTTCTGCTACTATGGAGGTGTTCTATGAGAATGCGGTGATTCTAACTCGAGGGGCCTTATGCGGAAATCTTGTCATACTGATTAATGGTCATGTTGCTGCATTGGAATTGGACAAGGTGCATAGAATATCTCCGGGGTCGGATTTGAATATGTTAGAGATGGTTTATAGTCTTCCAACTGTTAGAAACTTTGTGGCGTTTAGCCATGCGATCACAGCAAACATTCCCTACAAGTTGTTTATCGAGTCTCTTAAAAAGTTCCCCAAGGAGTATCGTATTTTTACGAAGGCGAGTCATCATCAGCGTCAGGGCATGGTCAATCAACTAAAGACTATTTTGTATGGGAAACCGATTGTGGTAGTTGAGGTGGACAAAAAGGACACTCAACATTCATGTTTCCCGTTCAAATGTATCATGTATCGTGACTCTTTTGAAGCGTACGATTTCTTCCCGGCATTTGAACAGTTAGGGATCTTCTCGTTTGTACGTTTCTTACTGATGCGTTTGACCTTTCATCCCGAAGGTAAATTCCTTCTTATTTGGGAAGGTTTCCGCGTATATTGCGCTTCTCTTGCAGTCATATTCTTTCTAATTCCGTCGTATCTTTTTGAATCCGTCAAGGACTACATTTTGGTCCTGGATTTTGTAGGATACCTGGATATTTACATAAGACTTCATGTTTGTTACTATAACTCTGAAGGAATCCTTGTCAAGCATCCTTTAAGAACAGCTAGGAACTACTTTTTTGGAGCTTTTATAGTGGATCTCCTGAGTGTTTTACCCTTGCAATTCTATAGCAATTACACGGTGTTTAAGACCTTTATCCGGGCCTGTCGGATAATCCAACTCTACCGAGTTTTTGGATACCAAAAATACAAATTTAACGCCCACTTTTCCATCACGGTTTTGGGAATTGCCTACAGCACAATCGTCATCGTCGTCGCAATATCCACCCTGGTCTTTGAACTGGACTGCCCCGGCTCTACCATACATAATCTCAAATGCCAAACCCTTGATACCAAAGATCCTGTAACATCCTATCTTCGAGTAGTCCTTGCTGTTACTGCAGGACTCACCGGGACCTTCATCTACGTCCCTTTGAAGATCAAAGATATGAACAACTGGGCAAGCATCAGTCTGTCTTCTGCATGTCTCTTTGGGGTCTTCTGGAGGTCCATCTGCCTGGCCAAAACCTTCAACAATTTCTGGCACCACGATGTGCGCATCAATAAGGCGAGTACAGAGATTCGGAAGCTGGTTAACTTCATCCGAGGTAATAAACTGCCAAAGGCTTTAGTCCAACATGTCTACGACTATTTCGACATTTATTGGCAATGGTACGACTGCTTCCGCACTCAGCATGTCCTCGCTAATATGAATGCATCCCTAAGACGCGACTTCCTGTTTCATCTTTACGGCGATCCCTTCATCCGGTTCAATATGTTCACCTCAGACTACAGAAGCCTGGCGGATTTTTTCAAGAACCTTTTTTTGTTATCCAGTAGTCGGATATGTCCCACTTATGGGAAGTTCATCAACTTGAATGACGTGGACAACTCGATATATCTTCTGTATCGTGGAGTTGTTGAAATCACGGATGCAGAAGGCGAAGTTTTGATCACTTTACTTCCGGGAGCAATCTTCGGAAACTTGACCAACCTCAACGCTGAACGTTTAAAGATTTCTGCATCAGCACGTTGCAATAGCCAATGTATGGTTGTGGAATCATCCAAGTTACTGGAAATTCTAGAGTCATTTCCCAAAATTAGGTCCCACTATTATCGTGCCACAGCGAAGAAGAAGTGGTTTATTAAAAGTAAGGCGAAAACGTTCGAGGTCTATGAAAATTTGAAGCCCTCTCTGAAGCGTTGCCTTTGTATGATGAAATTCTTCACATCTCTTCAAAGTTTTTTTGTTTTCTACATCGGAAATTTATTGAATTTCTATCAGATTGCAACCGGCGAGGATAATTTCTTCTTTTTGATTACACTCTATGCGTTGGATGGGATGCATGTGATCGGGGAATTTATGAAATATCTGATGCCAGTTAAAAATGAATATGGACATTGGTGTACTAAGATTAATGATATCTTCATGGTTAAAGCGACAAAAACCAGTGTCATTATGGGTGTATTAACATCACTTCCTTTCGATGTAGTCTTCTTTCTGCAACCGAATTACCCAATGCGTACCTACTACTTTAGTTTACTACGTTTAAACCGACCCTTGCGCATCTATTACATCATCGCTAACTATTTGGACTTGATGAGTCAATGCGGAAGTAAGAAAATCATCTGGAAGAAAACAGCCATCATATTCTATGAGGTCCTTTACATCGCGGTCTTTGTTACAATGATCTACGCAGTTGTAGATCCAATTGCAACCCGTTACGAATACAAGGCTCATCTACTCGGGACGAAAATCCCCATCGAGGATGTATTGAATCTGCGCACTCTGGATTCATCCTTGAAATTTAAGTACTACACATATTACGCTTACTTCTCGTTCCTGTTCGTTCTACAAGAATCAGATTATCGGGCAACTGCTGAACCACCCATTATGCAAACCCTCACAATTGGATTTCTCATCTTCTCATTCGTAATGTATACACTGATTCTGTGTCAGTTGTACGATATCATCAGCGATGTCTTTTCGCGACAAGCATATATTGGAACCATTATGTTCAACACAATGCTGAAATTTTCGAACGCCTATTCTTTGTACATCAAGAGACGATTCCTGTTGAATGCACGATACGTTTTCAGCAAGGATAATAATCGCAGTATGCGCGCCCTCAATGGAATGGAGCATCCAATCTATCTGCGCGAAATGATTTTGAACTTATCCTATGGGAATTTTTTGCTGCAGCATCCAATCTTGCGTAACTGCCATGCGGATTTTCTTCGGCAGGTCGCTCGAGAATTAAGGGTGGTCGATTTGCCAAAAGGGTTTGAAATCATTCATAAGTACGATCAACTGAAGAGCATGTACTTTCTAATCCATGGAAGCGTGGTCGTCCTACAGGAAGATGGCGATATTCTTCAAAATTATCTTTATCAGTTGTATCCTGGAGATTGTTTCTGCTTCCAGCTGGGCTTAAATGTGCAGAAGCAAGCTGCATACACCTACACATGCAAGGAATCCTCCCTTATCCTTGAATTACGATACACAGACTGGGAGAGATTAATCCCGCATTTTCCCGCAACGGAAGTAGTCTTGAGCACAGCATGTGAGGAATATATGGATGATCCTTACATTGTTGTTCCGGTTGCGCGAAGTGTTGCCAAGCGTTTCCGCATGAAGCATTTCGTTAAGGAAATGCGCAAATATTGGAAGAAAGCTAAGAAGATTAAGAAGAAATCCAAGCTTAGCAAGAAATCAAAGAGCGTTTCAATCATGGATAATTAATTACAGTATAATTATAGTTTAAGATCTCAGTTTAATGAACAATAACTTAAAACCCGATATTAAAATATTAATAAAAGAATTATAAAATATTGCAAACAATTAACTGGATTTCTGTATCTCATAATAACTTTTTAAAATTAATTTATTATTTAAATATTATAGCATTTTTTGAAAAATCAAAGTCCGCTAAAGCATAGAAAAAATTACGCCCTTTCATTTGCATTTTCAATCATAAAAATCGGTCAAATAGTTTTTGAGTTACACGTAAAACAATCTCTTATGAAAATTTACATTGACAAGTGAAACCGAACATCATCTTAATATCGGAAACATGGTCCAGAAAATCCATGATGGCCGCTCTCATTTGATTTACATTGGGGTTGCTAAGGTTAAAAACCCTGGGTATGATCTTCCCTAGCAACGACATTAAGCGGGTGGTTCAACTCAAATTGATTCGAAGCGAGCTAATTTATTTATCACATTTTAATTAATATCTCGGAAATTAACCGATCGATCTGAACCAAATTTTCAACATTTATTTATTATGAACGTATAAACAAATCTGCTTAATCAAAATTGACTTTAAACAAATAATTTGTTAGATATTAATTTATTTGTTTATTTTTTTATATATTCGAAAATTTGTTTGCGATTTTCTTCAAAACGGCTCAACGAATGTTTACCAAATTTAGAATATATACCAATCGGTAATAGACAAAACAATTGGAAATGGTTGGCACCTTCTAATATGCATGGGAGTGGTCATTTATTCTTGCGATAAATTTGAAAAAGTCAAATAATGATTGAAATATTAAATGAATGTTTTTTTATAACCAATAATATACGTTTATTAATTATGCAAAACTTGTATTTGATTGTCTGTCATCAAGAACATTTATGCTCGGTTTCACAAACGTTCCTTAATTCATTGATTAGTTAGTGATACTTAAATTTGACGTTCGTTATGTATTCGGCCAATAGGAGTTAAGGATTTGGATTTAATCAACGTTTGTGAAACACAATTGTGACAGTTAATCATGGATTAGCTACTTTGATGATCATTAAAATTTAAGGAACGTTTGTGAAACCGGGCCTAATTGTCCTGCAGAATAATTCTGAAGTTGGAATTAAAAGAAAATGTTTAAAGAAAAACAATAAATGCCATTATCATTAGAATTATGTTTATTAGCTTTATTTCTTATTTACTGGAGTATTGTACATCGTTACAAATACATTAGTCTGTTCAATAAAACAGTTGTTTAAACTTTAAACGTCTCAATGTATGGAAAGCAGTCCAATTATTTCATCATTTGGTTCATGTTGAATATCATATTATAATATTTTCTTTTTCTTAACTTTTGATTAGATACTTAACTGTTAAGAGTACAGAAAATACATTCACGTTATAATATACCTATATAGACATGGCATAAACATTTGATACAAAAAATATACACCACGGTTTCACCTTAAATTAAGTTTCTTCGTAATAAATAGGTGTATTTTGCATATGAATATTTTTACAGAGATCAATATTAATTTACCGTAAATGAATCACTAATACAATTTTTAGTGTTTTTCCTGCAACTAGTTTAATCATCATTGCATACATTTCAATTAACGGGAAATCCGCAAGGTCGTCTTTGATAATAAAAATTAAATTGAAACTCCTAACTCATGACCGAATGTAATCTATAACTACAACAAAATTAATGTTTAATGTTAGCACGCACGCAAAATGAAATAAATTACAAATATTGTGTTATATGAAGCAGCTGCCATAAAAATCTAAATAAAGCAGACATCAATAATTCTGCATGTGAAAGCTCTTATATTTTGGCATCGATTAACCCAGGCAGTCTTATACATGTCCGTTATTAATTAAACCTTGTGGGTAGTAGGCGCATTTATACAAAATAGTAAAAAGATCATTATCGTTGTTTGGCAAGTCCACGTATCAAAGCGTATAGCAAACCAAAATTGAATTCCAAGCGGAATCTGAATA
Source organism: Aleochara sp. GC000083 (assembly GCA_030264555.1). Classification (NCBI taxonomy): domain Eukaryota; kingdom Metazoa; phylum Arthropoda; class Insecta; order Coleoptera; family Staphylinidae; genus Aleochara; species Aleochara sp. GC000083. The sequence goes on from JARJDZ010005993.1 coordinate 11,549, forward strand.
AATAATAGTTTAGTCTAATTGAGCGTACTTCAAAACAATATCCTTGTTAATCCAGAAATCACAACGTGAATAGTTTTGCGCAGGTAAAACATCCTGGCCGACGACCAAAACCTTATTGCCCACTGATTCTGATTGAATCTTGCCATGCCACACGAAATGATAAAAGAGTTGTTGAATGGCTGAAAAATATCGTCGTTGCTCGGGTGTTTTGGGCTCATAGCGACCCAAAATCGCATCCACGTCAGAATCAGCATCGCTGATATTCAAATCTCCACGTGTTTGTGTAACAACGTAAAACGTCGAGTTGGGCATTTGTGTGGAAATGGCGAAAAGTGGGCACACAATGCGAATATCGGAAATCATTTGGCTCAATCCCTTGTAGCTTTTCGGATACATTGTGAGCGCTTCTTCAGCAAGACTTAAATTGCCCAAAAGCGAGGATCGAACGTGATGGGCCACCAGATCCTCAGTCCATTCCTTATTCTTGTTGAGAAGTTTGTCGGTTGCCGCTGAATGCGCAGTTGTACCAAGAACCAATTTAACTGCAAGTCCAGTTTCGCTCGACCATTTTGTCGCTGGATGTTCTTGCAAAATTTTGCCATCAAGGACAAGCCAATCGTGCTTCTTCCTGGAGTCTTCGTCCCTGGTGGGCAGGTCTGGTTGTGGTTTTCTCCAGGTATCCTCAACGGCTTTCATCAAATCCACAGCATCAACTGAACGTAGACATTCAACGTCCTTGCAGTTCACTGCATCCAGATAGCTTTCGTTTTCCTTTTCGGCATCGCTGAGTAGTTTATTGGGATAGAGAGCTCCACCTGAAGTGGCCCAAGCTCGTGCAAATAACTGATCGGCTTTATGGACGGTGGACAATGCAGTAACGAGTGTAGCCCCAGCAAGATGCCCGAATAAAGTCACCTGACGAGGATCTCCACCGAAATGCTCAATGTTCAATTGGATCCAACGCAATGCCTCGATGATATCGCTGAGTCCATAATTTCCACTCGTATACGGGTATGTATCTTTGGATAGGATATCCAAAGCCATGAATCCTAGTGCTCCCATGCGGAAATTAGGTCGCACGAAGAGGACATCCCGAGAGCGTGCATAGCGAGCAGAAGGACGCATTTTACCAGGAGATCCTCCGTTCAAGCTGTCTGTACCGATAAGTACGATCACCGGAAGTGGCGATTCATAACGCACGTACGGCGTTACAACGTCAATGGTCAAACAATCCTCAGAGCCTGTTATTGTGCCATTGCTGTGAATTTGCAGGCACGTTTCGGTCGCATTGTGCGCCTCCAACGTGCCATTCCAACAATAGCCAATATTATTCAACGGTTGGGCCGGTTTAAAGCGTAGATCACCAAGAGGCGGACGCGCGTATGGAATGCCACGAAACGCGACTGCGCCATCGTCCAAGATGCCCTCGACTAATCCGCAGCTGGTGACGGCCTCCACGTATTTGCCGTCCTTGATGGGCGCCGTTTGTGTGTGTCTTCCTGGGGTGAAAATAATCGCCAAAATGACAATGAAGAGCAAAATGAAGGCGAGTAAAGCACTGATTGCCAGGCGGTATGCTCTGATCTTCTGCTTCCACGTGGGCTCTTCTTCGCCTTGTTTCTCCACGTCGGCGTTGTCATCCAGAGGCACCGTCTTCAGGTCATCTTCCGGCTTGGCATCAGCCGATTTGTCGTTATCATCGAGGGTCTCCATCGAGGCGAGTCCAGCTTTCGTCTGCTTCTCCAAAGACTGCTCTGGCTCCTTCTTGCGCCATGGAAGCGCTGAGGTGATTGGAAGGCATAACTTGTTGAAGTTGAAGCTTCCTGAGGCTTCACTAGGCTTGTCGTCAGCTAAACAAAACAATGCATTGATGATTTGATGGTCTGATCAAGAAAAAACGGTATTTACCTTCTTCATTGAGAAGTTTCGATTTCCTGAACGGATTTGGTAACTTTATTCGCGATGGTTGCGCCTCTCTCTCTTCCTTCTCGACCAATTCAGTGCCCTCGCCTTGATTCTCATCGTCTTCCTGCGTGCAAACACAAAACGGACTTAGCTTCGTTCAACGTCTAAATTTAGTGCGCTTACCTTGCACTTTTCTTTCGATTTGCTGCGCGTAAAAAAGCCGGGTAATTGGATACCACCAGTGGGGATCTTCTTCGGTTTAACCTCCTTGATGTTGTCCACTTTTATTTTGCCGGTCGCCTCCGCTTCCTTCTCCTTTTCGCTCTCGCTCACCACCGAATCGTCAGCTTTGGTGATGTTGTCGTGCGCCTTATTCTCCTCGTTCATCTTCTTCTCGCGCTCCTCCATCTCGATGTCTTTCTTATCGGCGTTCGGCGAACTCATTGCTGCTGAATGTCACACTTTCTTATCTCTGAAAACGAAGCATTAAGTGAGAACTTTGATTCAAATGCAACTCATCTCCGCATTATCGTATCTCATTTTCAGAATTCATTACGCGAAGATTTATGAGTAGGCATGAAACGCGTTCGAGGAAAACAACGTTAAACTTGATTCCACATGTGGGTAGATGTCTCAGAAAACGTATTTACATATGAAAGCCCTTCAAGTGAAACACCCTTTGCCCAAAACTTACATCCAATTAAATAACAATGCCGCGTAAATGATATTTATTGTCGCATTGCAGCTGAAACGAATTCACGTTCAATGAGATGCTGGAAGTCGTGAGACGCATCTGCACTGCAGCATTCGCTCGATTGAGGCTGATTTAATTCGTCTGTAACATCTGCCTATGATGCATTTACGCGCCAGAAGGAAATTCAAAAAAAGGAAATTAATGTGCCCAACACATTTTTTGCAGCTTTGCACATTTTTTGCCCGCTTTCTGCGCTTTATTCTCTGCGCTACCGTTCCAGACGCTTTTTTTGCTGCGAAGTAAACAGACAAAAGCCGGCACAACAATAACGCTTGGCGTTCCGACCACAATATCGATTATATTTCCATTGACTGCAATGGTTTTAAGTCGCAAATTTTCTTGCCCTACGGTTTCAAATAGTTGCACTCACCTCTTAATTTCCGATTATTTTCTCATCTGCTATTATTATTTGACCTTCAATTAAATAAAACTCGCTGGAGTACACAGCACGAACGATGGAGAGAAAGGCGTACGAGAAAGAACTATTCACGAACGAACTGACCTGACTTGCGTAAAAGAGGCTTTCACCCTGCTCCAAGCAAGCCAAACAAATTTGTAACGTATTTATAGGTGGCACTACTAACAAATGATTTTTTCACAAGCCGGTGATGGCGCGATTTCGTGAGTTGAAACATGACATCTTCAACGATAGATGTCAGTGTTACAAAATTTATAAACAAAGTAATTCCCGTTTTACAAAATTATAATGTATTTTACCATACTTCATTTTGCATTTGGTAAGTGTTCCTATCATTTGCTGATAAATATTAAAGTATTTAATTTGTATTAACAGACGATTTAAATGAAATTCGCAGCTCTATCTGTATTACCGGGGAACAACCAGATCCACGGTAAAGGAATCTGCTGCAATCTCTTTATCCATAGAATTGGCTCTCGCGGCGTTTACGTCGGCTCTACGGCCAAATGTGACAGCACATATTTTACATCTTAACCTTTTAAAAGAGCATGTCAACCAGATTGTTTAAAGAATTATTACGAAATTTATTTTAAAATAACCCTATGAGAATTGGTGTAGTGCCTAAACGTAGTGGAGAGCTTTCCGGCATTGTAACAAAATGGGTAAGGCGAAGAAGGGTCGCAAGACAGGGAAAGGAGACGATAGGTAAGTAGATTTTGGCAGCGGTATGCAAACTTTTCGCGAATACTAATGAGCTGATTAACTAGCGAATCCGACGTGGACGTAACAACGCAAGAAGTTGTTGAGAAAGCCGGCAAAAAGAAGGCCAAGGGAGACACGGTGTAAGTTCACATATGTTAATTCACTTTAAGGTTATGGACATTAATCTACATTTGTTTATGCATTTATTTATTACTAATTCTATGTTATGTAATATATTTCAGTAAGGATGTCCCGAGTGATACAGAGGAAGATACTCCCGTGAAGGCTCCAGTGAAAGCTTCTAAAAAGAAGGAAGGAAAGAAGAAGGAGAAGAAAGTTGTGGATTCCGATGATGATGATGATGGAGACCAGGCACCAGTAGGCAAGGTGACCAAATCTTTTGCACTCTTGGAGGTGGAAAGTGGTGGTGAATCCCCGCCATCAGATAAAAATGATAGTGAAAGTGAATCAGTTGCAATTAGTAAAGACACCAAGAAAAAATCAAATAATAGTGATGAAAGGACTAAAGAACAAACTCAGGGTGGCAAAAAGGGCAAGAAGGGTAGAAAGAAAAAGGATGATAGTGATGAGGATATTGAGAAGGTGCTGGCTGAATTGGAAATGGAATACTCTGGTTTGTTACTCTCAAAATTATTGGTACAATTTATTTCAATGTAGATTTTTAGGTGTTAAAGTAGAAAAATCTGCAACTGAAGAGGCCCCAGCCGCCGAAAAGAAGCCTAAGAAAGGAAAAGCAGCCAAGGAGGACGCTCCGAAGGAGCCGATCGCCGACGAGTCAACAAATGTCGACGATGAGGCCACAGGAACAGTCAAAACCGCGGCCCAAAAGAAGAAAGAGAAGAAGCAACGTGAAAAATTGAAGAAGCTTGAGGCTAAAAAAAACGAGAACACTGGCACAAAGAAGGAGGATTCCGTGGAACCCAAGGAAGTAGACAATTCAATCAAGTCTGAATCGTTAGTTCAACCTCCTGCAGATAGCATAGATAAAGGGGAAGATGCAGAAACAGAAAAGGACGGTAAGAAGAAAAAGAAGAAGAAGGGTAAGGAAGAGGAGAAAGATGCCAAGGACGCGAAGAAGGGCCCTGGAAAGAAAACGATTGCTGCGATGCAGGAAGCGTTGAAAAAGCTCAAGGAAGAAGAAGAGCGTTTGAAGCGTGAGGAAGAAGAGCGCATTAAACGCGAAGAAGAAGCAGAAGAGGCTCGCCTTGAACAATTACGTTTGGAGCAAGAACGTAAGGACAAGAAGAAGAAGCGCGAGAAGGAACGAAAGGATCGATTAAAGGCAGAAGGAAAACTGCTGTCTGCAAAACAGAAAGCTGACCGGGCTCGAGCGCAGGCGTTGATTGAAGCCCGCAAGGCTCAGGGACTGGATTTGCCTGATGTTGGCGAACGCAAGCCTCGTTTAGGCACTAGAATTAAGCCTAATAAATTGAAGCAACAAACTAGCCAAGATAAAGGTATATTTTCCCTAAGAATTAATGTTTTAGCTATTTTTAATAATCTCATTGCAGATGAAACTAAAGTCGACGATGAAGCGAAGACCGATGATAACAAGGAAACGTTACCTGAGCCATCAGCTGAACCAGAAAAATCGCCCGAGGACGAAATCAAAGACTCCTGGGACGCAGAGAGTTCTGAAGAAGAGGAGGAATCTGAAGAAATTTCATCGGCTGAAGCTACAGCCAAGGTTGAAACAGCGAAACAAGGGAAAGATAATGAGGAATCTAGCGATGAAAGCGACGATGAAGACGAAGATGACGAGGAAGACGATTCGGAATCTGACGAATCTGATGAGTCTGAGGATGACAACGATCATCGTACAGATGCTGAGAAGCGTAGAGATAAGGCACGTGCGCGAATTGAGCAACGAAAAACTGAAGCAGAGAAGAATCGTACCGTTGATAATTTGCGTGCAGCAATTGTCTGCGTCTTGGGTCATGTCGATACAGGCAAAACGAAAATTCTTGATAAACTACGAAGGACGAATGTGCAAGATGGAGAAGCTGGTGGTATCACTCAACAAATTGGTGCCACAAACGTTCCAATCGATGCTATTAGGGAAAATATCAAGAATGTTAAAGGAGTAAGTCAAATCAAAAATTTCAAAAGAACGAAGTCCTAATTATTCTATTCTATTTATTTCTAGGCTAGTGAAATGGAATTGAAAGTTCCTGGCCTTTTGATCATCGATACACCCGGGCACGAATCTTTCAGTAATTTGCGAAGTCGTGGCTCATCCCTTTGCGACATTGCAATTCTTGTCGTTGACATTATGCACGGTTTGGAACCACAAACCATCGAGTCATTGAACTTGCTGAAATCGCGCAAAACGCCATTTATAGTTGCATTGAATAAGATCGATCGCTTGTACGATTGGCAAACGATGAACCGAAAAGATGTTCGAGATATTATCAAGGCCCAAGCACCGAACACCCAAATGGAATTCGAGCAGCGCACTCAGGCTACCATCGTGCAATTTGCAGAGCAGGGCATGAACGCTGCCTTATTCTACGAGAATCCAGATTTTCGTAGTTATGTTAGCTTGGTGCCAACTAGCGCTGTTACTGGCGAAGGTAGTATATTCTACAATTTTACCATATTTCGACACGTATATAAATTGGTTTTGTTTGTAGGTATGGGCAATTTACTAGCACTTATTGTGGAATCCTCCCAGAACTTGCTAGCGAAACGTTTGATGTATTCCGACGATTTGCAAGCGACCGTTTTGGAGGTGAAGGCAATTCCCGGTCTTGGCACGACGATCGATGTGATTTTAGTCAACGGCACGCTACGTGAGGGCGAAACGATGGTCCTCGCTGGCACTGATGGACCCATCGTTACCCAGATTCGTTCATTGCTTATGCCACAACCAATGAAAGAATTACGAGTCAAAGTATGTTTTTGCATATTTTTTATTTGTCTGTTGGTAAATGTTGTTTTTGAATTTCAGAATGCCTATATAGAATATAAGGAAGTCAAAGCAGCACAGGGCGTGAAAATCGCAGCGAAAGAATTGGAAAAGGCCATCGCAGGCCTAAATTTGTTCATTGCTCAGAAACCAGACGAAGTTGAAATCGTCCGCGAAGTGGTCGCAAAGGAATTGCGATCGGCTCTATCAAGTATTAAACTGCAGGAGCGTGGTGTTTACGTGCAGGCATCAACATTGGGCTCCTTGGAAGCACTCCTCGAGTTCTTACGAACAAGCAAAATTCCGGTAAGTTTTCAAACAATTTTCTGTAATTGGTGTATACATGGTTGCCTATAGTTTAAGCCCAAAACTTAATTTTTATTTTCAATCAACATTTAATCCTAACACAACAAGTCGTGGAATCTGATATTCGATTCAAAGGGGATATTAGGATCATGGAAAGCCATTAATTAGTGCAATACTATCCACAGTTGCTCGAATTGCTGGATATTACGGTTTCCCTTGATGTTGATGATGATGAGTAGGTCTTGGATTAAATTAGATTAATAGCCTCTAGAGCGAAGAGAGGTATAATATGGTAATGGTACTAATACATAGTGCTGGAAATTGTAGTAGGTCGCATGTTATTCCACATTGGCGATTAGATTCCACGTCCATTGCAGGAGAGTGCGGCCAGAATGTTGTGCGCGGCAGTGTGGGTCGTGCGGCTTTCTGGGAAGGCGGTACACCCACCGGCATCCGGTGTACACTGTATCGTTGCCTTTCAATCTAAAGGCTGTGCGCTCCACAATGCACACACAAACAAAAAATGCTGGAAACGGCCAAGAATCGATCGAAATATCAATGCATTTCTGAGAAAACTAATTACTATTTCCAAGACAAGATATTGCATCGCAAACTCGATGTGGAGAAGTTGATCAATTGATAGTTTTGAAACTAATTAAAAACAACCGACATCTAGCGACTAGCGACATCTGCCGCCTGCTTCTGAATTACAGCGCATAAAGTTTTTCAACGGCCAAATGTTGAAAAATTGAACAAGTTATTTAAACATCTGTTTCCTTTTTTAACATTTCACTCAGAATAATGTGTCTAATACGTCAGAAGAGCAGTCGTTTCGATAAACTCCGGTCATTTGCAGCTAGAGCAGTTAGAAATGTGTGTCGCATGCCTAGCAACATCAAGCCAAACTTTTTTCCAAGTTCTTGCAACAATTTTAATTTTTTGTTACATACATCATGTGTCATCCGTACGCATCCTAATTACACTTAACTCGCGTACACTCGCGCGTAGTAATCATTATAAAAAGCGTACAAGTTTATTTCAATTTCAAAATGCTGCGGGTCTATGAACTACATATTTCATTATTGCATGTATAATCTACTGGGTATTGTAGAAAGGCCACTCAAGATACGCAAAAGTTGTTGCTTAATTAACGTCGCGCGTTGTATGTAGTAGTATTAACTTTTGAAATTCATTTCAGTATTCCGGCATTCGCATTGGGCCAGTCGTCAAGAAGGATGTGATGAAAGCATCGATTATGTTGGAGCACGAAAGCCAGTAAGTTATTTCGAATTCAATACGTTTTCTAGGCGTTTTTTTCCTCTGCATTGTGACACAATCTACTTTTGTTCCCCTCTATTTCCCGACGCGTTCGTTTCGTAATAGCTGCTGTGCCAAAACAGCTATCAAACGCGATAAAAGACCGGTGTCTAGGTCCATGTGCGATTAGAAGAGAAAACACATTGTATATTTGTTTATTGATATCCGTTTCCAGCTACTGGTGTTTTTTCTCACGCGTCGACCAACGAATAGCCGGCCAACATGTTCGAAACGCGCTACCAATCCTAAACAAACAGCTTCAGCGCAAAGAGAAATATCCCGAGCGATGATTATATAATCTGATGAAGCGCGCAAAGACATCGTGTTGCAATATTTAGTTTATTTTTTGTTGGTATTTTCTTCACCGTTTTTGGGGGCTTTGCCTTTATTTGGTCGCCTCGAATGTATACTTTAAGTTGTTTTCTTGCTTCATCCGAAACAGATACGCAACGATTCTGGCGTTCGATGTGAAGGTGGAGCGTGACGCGCAAGAATTGGCCGACAGCCTCGGCGTGAAGGTCTTCCAGGCGGACATCATCTATCACCTCTTCGATAAGTTCATGGCGTACCGCGAGGAGCTGAAGCAGAAGAAACGCGAGGAGTTCAAGCACATCGCCGTCTTCCCGTGCAAGCTGAAGGTCCTTCCGCAGTTCGTCTTCAATTCGCGCGACCCGATCGTCATGGGCGTGATGGTCGAGGCGGGCATCGTCAAGGAGGGCACGCCGATTTGCGTGCCGAGCAAAGAGGTAACAAACAAATTTACAAGCGTCTGACGCGCGAACTGCTCTTGCGGCAAAAACTATTCGCATAATTCTAATCCTGTTTCGCGCAGTTCGTCGAGCTCGGCATTGTCACCAGTATTGAGAGCAATCACAAGAACATCGAGGCGGCACGAAAGGGCATGGAGGTATGCATCAAGATCGAACCCATTCCGGGCGAGTCGCCGAAAATGTTCGGCCGACATTTCGAGGAGACTGACATGCTCGTTAGTAAGGTGAGTCTCATCATTAATTTGGTCGCATTCTCAACGCCCTGTAGTTGCATTGCGTTCACTTTGTAGAACATTTTGTTCGGCAATGCGTTAGAATTGATATGAATTGGTGCGGGTCTTCGTGCGCCAGTTTCCTCATCCGATCTGTGATGCGGACGAGATGAGGTCGACGGTCTGACGTCATTGGTGTCCTACTTCCGGCACGAATGTCGGCACATCCGTTTCGTTCATTGATAAAGCACGACTGCATCTTTGCCAAGAAAAAAATTCACATACAGTACCCACAATTTGTTTTGAACTAAAATGGTTCATTAAAAGAAAAATCGAAGATTTTGCTGCAAAACAGCAAAAACTTTTGAAACTTTCAAAACTTTGGAATGAATAACAAAAATGAGGTCTGACTGTATGTTTTCAAGTGATTGCACATTTAATTTGTGCGTTCATTGAAGAAAAAAATTCAATTCAGCATTCATTCAGATCTTCATACAAGATTTCTTTGCCTTTTCAACATGTAGAGCATGTAGGGTATTAACCATATGTGGAAAATGTATTCACTTTGCGTCAGTCTTCGTACGAATGGAACCCCAGTAGGTTTAAAACGTGCACGAAGAGCGCATTGAAGATCAATGAATGCCTGCTTTTTCTATACAGTGAATTAATTAATGAATGAAATGCCTAACTACGCACGTTTAAAACATGCGAATCGATGGCAGGATCTTTTTCAAGCTGCCATTTAAGCGCAAAAATGAAACCTTCGCCAAACTCGTTACCGAGCCATACAAGAAAAAAATGTGCACACGCATTGAGCGCGTCACCTACAAATCCATTCATTCAAAATTTCAATGCATGAATGGCAGTTGTTTCATGTTGAAGCAAATTTATATTGGGCAATTTCCTAACGGGGGTCGGGAATGAATGAATTTCCACGTCCTAGTTTGCCCTAGTCGCGCCGAATCGATTGAAAGGCGTGTCTGGGGCCGCCAGAAAAGCATACTGTACTGAAACTTTCAGTGCTCCAGCGTGGAAACACGAAGAGCTGACTGAACTGCCCCCGATACAAGAATGAAAACGGGTTTTCCTTCGCGTTCCCGCAAATGCAGCAGTTGCAAGACACGTGTGCTTTTCACATTCAGCCTGGACTCAAACTGGGGCAGCTCGGGCTGACTGGAAAGTAGGGCGCATTTGGGGATGCGTCTGGGTCACACCAATGGCCCTCTTTCGCACGTGTCGCATTTCTAATGCTCTGATTTTCTCTGCCCGCAGATATCCAGACAGTCGATCGATGCGTGCAAGGACTACTTCCGCGACGACCTGGTGAAGACCGACTGGCAGCTAATGGTGGAGCTGAAGAAGATATTCCAGATCTTGTAACACCCCGTGCGCGTCACGTACGCCATCCTCATCCTATTCACGTGCAAATGCAAACTCAAGGAACACGACGACTGCAACGGTTCAAACAAACAGAGCAACATGATATTTTACTATACATTTTATTGTGTTTATTTCTTCGATTATTTTTTAGCAAGTACTCGCAAATGTAATTCCTTGGTAGCTTCTATCAAGTGGGCCTCTTATTCTTTTTCGTACTTTATTGCACATCCACCGGTTTTGATTTGTGCGCGCAGCAGGACGAATTTGTCACGTGTCCATCGTTTCGACGAGATGGACGAGCGAGGGCTTGTTGATCGCATCAGATAAACAGAATGATGAAGTGTATATTAGAATGAATTTTCTATGAGCTTCACAATCAAGATGAATAAAGTATATATTTCAATCAAGTGGATGCCCGATTGATTTACAAGCGCGCATTACATCGGAATGCCACTTCAATTGATTTGAGCGCTCATCAATTTAGGACTCGCAGCATTTTAATATTCCGACATGCGCCAATGCATTATTGCCTGATAAGTTTCATCATCATCTGCATTGTATCGCTTAATTGGTGGGTGATTTGTACGTGTCGAATGCACATGGAGAAAATCATACGAATCGCCGTCTCATTGTATCGCAGCGACGCGAAGCCATAGAAAATAATTGAAACGACATTGGCCTAAATTCGCGCGGCGCTCGCCTCTTACGCTTTTATTTCGTATATGAATTAGTTTGGCGCGTTGTGAACGAAGAGCGCGACTTGTTCGCCATTCATGACGACAACAAACGCCAACTTTGCTGCATCAATGTGTACGCACGCGTGCCGACCCAATGGACGATTCGCATTTCGCGATCAATGAAGACATCGCATTCAGTACAATGCGTCTGGTTTGAATTTTGCCTCCTCGACGTTTTCAAACTTCATTTCCGGTTATCCCCTTGAAAGTATGCATTTTTATAGCTTTCACATGCCAATTTGGTTGCCTAATTTTAACCCTTCATAGATTGATTTCCAATTTGACATTTCGAAGATTACCAATTGGAAATCATTAAAAATACTTTAACAAATAAAGATACAAAACTCCCCAATATTGTAGAAACTGCGATTTTCCAGGTATTTGCATTTTTCACTTTAAAGTGTTTTATGGGTTGCCTAGGAATTAACCCTATATTTATGACATTTAATCCCTCCAATTTTTAACCGTTAAAAGTGGTTAGTCATTGTTCCCATCAGAACGATCCACGATTTCATGTTGTGCAGACGCAAGATGCGATGTGCAGTGTTTCTTTGAAATGTGCGAAGAAGAAGAAGTCAGCAGTGAGTGCATTTGGGATGTGTGCTGGTGGTTCATTCATAAATCGATGAAACCATGAATTTGTGTGCTGCATTGTCGACAATGGACGAGGAAATGGAAACTCTTTCGTTCGCATCGAGTAACTCGCACATGTAAGGTAAGTGCCGATGCATGCTTCTTGTACGAGTGCATATGGGATGCGAAAAGCACCGCATGTACGTGTTGAATGTGCAACGCATCGATGCCTCTCGTTGGGAAACGCTTAGTTCGGCGTTTCATTCAGCAATTTCTTCGCCGCTTTCGTTCTATGGAAGCGCGCATGAATGCGGCAAGAAACGTACGACAAGCCTAGTTACCACAACGGGAGGCATATGTTTCATCGGCCAGGTGATAGTTTACGTGTGCGCACCGAATGTTGCACGAAACATTCATGTCGATGTCGCCGAAAGGTAAGTGATGCTTTTGACTATGCGTTTTGCGGTGACATGCGGTGGATCGGCCACTCGGGGTCGTCGTAAAGTATGACAGTGAGCGCTGTGGCCTTTACTACAGACCGTAGCAGTTCATTGAGAATTCGCGTTTTGTTTCGTGAATTGCGCTGAAGGAGTTGGCTGCCGCTGGCTGAATAGAAAACGTCGACAGCCGGCCGGGCAACAGGAAGTAAGCGTAACGGTGCACGCGTTTTTCTTCAGCGCGAACGATTCGTAATGGCTCGATGCTTTGATACGATTCAAGTCGGCTGTTTGTTGCCAGGAAGCTTCACACGCTACTTCAGGAATGAAATTCCTACTTTGATTGATTGGTAGGTTCCAGGAGTATTTGTGTATGCAGTATGGTAACAACCAACCAGATTTGTAACCAGGAAGTAACAAAAAATATTACTAACAAAACAGATTATAATATATTATATCATATTTGCTGTGATATTTGAAGATTGAAGTCGGAATTTTTATTGGTAGGAAACTTCACATGCAACTTCAGGAATGAAATTCCTACTTTAAATGATTGGTAGGTTCCAGAAGTGTTTGCGTGTGAAGTGTGGTAACAATTAATGAATAGATTCAGAGTAAGATTTAGAATTAGGCCATCGATAGCATCATCCAAGAGGTAAATAAGAAAATTACTCAGAAAATAGGAAAACAAACAATATTCAAAAAAAGACACATAACAAAGTGGTGAGTTTTTTAAATTTTAAGCCCTGAATTTTAATATAACATTCCAAAGATGAAGAAATTTTGAGTTGTTGGAACTTACAGAAAATTTCACACGCTACTTTAGGAATGAAATTCCTACTTTGATTGGTAGGTTCCAGAAGTATTAGCGTGTGAAGAATGGTAACAAGCAACAAATTCAGAATAAGATTTAAGAGTTAGGGCGTTGGTATCAGGCCAATTTAAGAGGAAAATAAATAATTTACTAACAATTAGGAAAAATACAAAAAATACCGCACAAAAAAGATATATGAAAAGTATAGCTCTATATTTTGATATAGCAGTCCAAAGATTAGGTGAAGAAATTTTGGATTGCTTTGATGCAAATTATCAAAAATACGGTTTTAAGAAATAATTCAATGATCATTTAATATTTTGGCTGGTACTAGAAATATCACATGTAATACCTGAAGAATTCTTTCGAAGCAAGATTTTTCGAAATTCGTATTTCAACTGTAGCAAAGAAATTTCATCGCTAATTATGAGTATGTTCCTAGCTGGTTCCAGTATTGGATCAGTAAATGTTAAGAGGTCAACGTTTTAATCAAATCGCTGAAAGAAGAGTAAATATTTGAAGAAGCGCGTTAGTAGCGTCTAATGGGCGTCAGCGTCGCAATGTGGGCACTAAAGTTTAATGAAATTTTATTAAACATCTCGGCATTTAACGTCGCGTGCTGACGTCAAAGCCATTCATTCCGCTCTCTCGGTGCGGCTCAATGAAGCTGATAGTGTTTCGAACCAGCTGTTATTAACGATATTCAAATGATTGCCTCCATAAATGTAGACCATTACGACTTCATTCTCAACTTCGCCGCGCTCCGAGAAGAATATAATTGAGAGAGAGCCTACGAGCCCCCTCGTCCCAACGCCCATCTAGCACGTTCCCCCACACAAACCTCTTCGCATTTGGGCGATGTATCATCGTAACTCACTTCGGTATTATATTATACGTCTATTAAATTTTGCAAATAGTGTTCGGCCAACGCGCCACGCAACCAAATTAGATTTCGCCGAAGAGGCGCGGCGCAGGTCCCCCAGTGCACATCCATACGGATGATGCCGAAATCACCCACCCCGTTTTGAGCAACACCACCACCACCACCACCAGCAGCAGCTCGTGCGAAATGTGATGGCGGCAGTAAATTGCGCCCACGCATCGACTCGGGGTTGGCTGCCGCCAACGCCGCCGTCGAAGAAGGCTGCCACCGATCCATGGCGCGCGTGGGCCGCCACCGATGGACCCACTTCCGTTCGGTGCACACGCGGCTTGGGGGTTGGCCTAGGCCCACGCGTTCCTGCGCGTGTCTCCATGGCAACTCGATTCTGCACGTTTTCAATGTCAAAGGCGAAAACAAGCCCAACCACCCTCAACCCTCAACCACCCTACCCAGCCAATACCACCACACTTCGCGTTGGCAAAAAAGACGCGCTCGTGTGACGGCTTCGTATGTCTTCCTCCTGGATATGCATGCCCACTCATTTCATGGAAGCGAATTCAATTCTATTGGAAGCTAGCTTTTTTCTCGCATGGTGGTCTGACTTTTTATCGGAATCGTAAGTAGTTGCGCACCAACCATCAGCAGCACACGTATAGCAAAACTTGCAACTGTGCAGCGGACATGTTCAATGGCAGTCCAACAAATTGATATTCAACTTTATGCCTCGTACTTCCGCTATTGCAAAATTCATTTGCCACCATGTTTCGAACTAGGGAGAAAACTCGTTTCCGTGCAATATCGACTTGGAGACTCAGTCCACACAAATTCATGATGGATTTGTGAACAAATTCATTGATTTGGTGCCATTTGGCTGGGAATATTCGTATTACGTTTGCAAATCATTGCGCCAACAAAAAACAGGAAGCTGTCAACTATGTGTTCGCTAATTCTAAATAAATGAATATGAATTAGGAATACGTGCACACACATCAAACCTGTATTGAATCGAGAGTAGCTGGCCATAAAAATGCGCGAGGGCGACTCGAAGAGTCGCAGCAAACCAAACAGCAACCGATGTATGGATTAAATTCGGTGAACGTATGTACGCTGTATAGACAAACCAGATAATTCTATACGGAGACACGATGCTAATGCGCTCGTGTATTATTTGTAGTAGCGTAACTTCCGGGATATCACATCCGCCACGTATCAAGTTGAAAATTATCAGTTTGGTCCACTATTTCAGTATTTACAATTTACAATTATTTGTTGATGTGTTGTACATTTCCTATTGTATGGTACACAAAAGAAAAGTTAATGTTGAAGGGCCCCCTCTCTCTATATCAAATGTTATAATGGTTGATATGGCAACATAATTTGTTTCTGCCACAACTCAAATATCATCAAGAAGTTGTCGAACACTTCTGGGATCATCAACGACAAAGTCCGTCTCTGTGCAGTTATAATAAATTTGATTGAGCTAAAGTCGGCGAGATATTTTTCTTTCTGTTCGTGCGCTGGCAATCAAGTCACTTCCTGTCGCCGCCATTAACTACGCCTATCATCGCATTTCAATCGTCGTATTTGCACACATTAAATATGCTCTTCATTATTTAGATTCCAGTCAGCCGTATCGCGGTTCGCATCTTCTGTAATCTTTGCACGCTCGTCCAGCATGAAGCCAAACCAAAACATAAAAAACAAAACGAAAGAAAAACAACACTCCCCCCAAGAATTTCGTTACGGGCAAAATCGAGCGCAACGACTCAGGCCACGAAAGATGAAAGACGCTCGCGAAGAGCATCGCGACGAATGCTACTTCCGTTAGTCTAGGTCGCGCGATGTGGATGCCAAAGCGAAATTGTAAGCCTCCCATTCATGCCTAATATATCCGTATAAGCACTTAGCGTACATTTGCTACGCGTTCGTCCTATCTAGTGAATGTACGGCGCGAGGGTGCTTCTCTCTGTGTGCGTGCTGCATACTCGCTTCGGATTCCACTCGCAGCATTCGATTCGCGCGGCGAGAGAAGCGCGCAACTTGGAGACATGAATGAATACATAGAGGCCTTGCGAGCGCGCGGGGTCTGGGACGTGGGGGACACGCCGGAAGCTGCAAGGCGAGGTTAGCGCAGGCGCACATCAGCTCCGCGCGGCTGCAACCGCTCTCTCAACACTTCGGAGCACCCACACGCGCATACCGGCCTTATGGGACGCGCGGCTCCCACACATCGATTGCGCGAAGAGAGGACTCGCTGGCCCGCGCCACAACATCACATTGAGATACAGGAGATAGACACTCCTCGGTGCTTGCTGGTCGTTGGCCAGCTGAAACAACATCTGCGCCTTCGATGACCAAGCAAGCAAGCGGTCGGCGCGGGTTGATGACGGTGCACCTCGAAGAAGAAGTCTTCGGTGTTGATTGTGCCCAGTGTTAATCACAGTGGTGACCACATGTATAGTACTACTCCTAGTGGACACCCTACATTGGAAGGTACTAAGAATAAGGGACTAAGGCAGGAGCAAAGGCTTAGATCTCAGGGTGAAGATTGATTCGTAGAGGTGAAGCTATGAGTGGTAGCGAGTGGCTTCGAACGCCTGCGCTTCAGCATCAGCCAGCAAACGCGAGCAATTAGCTCGGCGTCCGCGCGCAATAAGTAAAACGTTCGCAGAATCGTTCGCGCACGACTCAGCTCTACAACCCGGGCGTACGGACGCGGCGCGGAAACGGCCGAAGCGTCCGCAGCGCCAAAAGCGAGCAATCGACTCGGAGGGCGCCCCTCTCTCCGCTCGGCGATGCTCGCCTCGCCGACCACCGAGCGAACGGCTCGCGGAGTCGAGAGCGCCCGTTCGCGCTTCGAATAATCCCGACGACACGGCCGCACGTACTGTCGCTACGGTTTGGGCTTGCGTTCGCCGCCTCGCGCGATGCGCGTCACAGTTCTCTCAGCTAGTTGAGAAGTACCTCAGCGCGTATGCTGTACGTACGCGCGCGCGCTGTTCGATCGCAAAAGTAGCAAAAAGGCTGGCTGCGTTTCGAAGGGACGACGCTCTCTGTAGCCTGCTGCCCCCCAGCCTCTCTCTCACCTCCTCCAGTCTCTGCAACTCTGCGCGGCCTATGCGAGTTTGCCGCCCGGTGTGTCGTCTTGCGCCGTGTGTTTGTTGTTCTCTGGCGCGCCCTCGAGAGCGCCAACAACAACACACCAGCCTACCACTCTCTCTGGGATTACGAAAATGATTGCAGCGTGTACGCATGTAAATATGTGCAGTGTGTAAATTTGAAGTGAACATAACCTGAATCCCAATTGCAAGTAAACAAGTGCTGGAAATTGTAAATTGTGTTGATGAGTATTTCCTGTCGGCCGTCAGCCGTAGGAGGTGGTGCACCATGTCCTATCTGCAACGTTCGTCCATGTGGAGAGCCTGAGTCTAGGTGAGTCCCTTTTCCACGACCCTACGCGCAACTTTGGTGACATTTAGTCTTGAACGCTATTCCGCATGTTCTGAGAACATCGGACAGAGTCATCATCACAACAACGAGCGGGGTCGGCGATTTGAAATGCGAACGGCGTTGGTAGTAGCCACGTTAGGCGATTGCAAGAGCAGCCTTTCGGACCAGATGTGCGCGGCTTGCTTTCCTTCTTCGCGCAGCACTCGCGCGCGCGGGGTCGAGAAAACATATTGCACATTGCTGCACGCGTTTTTGTTATGTGTAACTCGCGGCGCGGATTACGTATGCGCAGAGGAGGCTGGTGCTGTTGTTGGTTGTGCATGAGAGTACAATTAATAGAATGCCAGCCAGATAGGATGGATATATAGGCAGGTCGGCTCATTCATGTGTTGTGCTGCCTGTCTGACTGACTGAGCTGTAAGCTGCCTCCTTGCTTGCTTGCTTACTTGCTTGCTTGCTGGCTGGCTCTGGCTGCCTTCTATGACCTCGAAACATTTCAATTCCATTCGGTTTTCCTCATACGCGATTCGTTTTCATGGCGGGCGGGAGGGAGCTAGCGCTCCGAGAGAGGAGAGCGTGTTGCACGTCCAAACAGAGATAGCTCACGCGGCGTAATTTGTTTTCGCTGCAATTATGCGGTTAGTTCATTGATAATTAATGATGAGATCGTCTTACCAAATTTATAATCGCGAGCGTGTCTCTTGAATATGGAATCGTCATCACTTTTCGATACATTTTGATTGATGCTTTCTCATCTGCACGTACATCAACAATGTTTTTCCAAATATTGACGCTGATAACCACATTATGCGATAGTAGGCAATATTTGTTGCTGTTCTGCTAAAAAATTCCAGCCAGTAGCATTGCATGCTACTCGGATCTGATTGGAACTCAAAATCAGGGCTTAGGGAGGTGTTTGATGTTGAAGGGTGATCAGAGACACTTTTTTGGTAATAGAAAGTTAGGGTCCACTATCAAATCTTGGGCTACTCGAAAGTCCTGAAGAAAGTCAGAAAACAGTATTTAATCTGGTCTAGGCTCAGAGACCTTAGAATCCAATGTAAGAAAAAGCTAAGTAACCATAGCTTCTATAGGAAGATGCCCTAACCATAGGAAACTCTTGAAGGAAATACAAAGGTGGTGTTGGAAGAGTCATCCTAGAGCCTAGATGAAGGCTACTAGGGCAGAATCCGAAGTACTGATTTGACTCTAGTCATAAAAGTTCAGTGAACCCCATCCTGTGTCTCGTTCATAAGTTGACCCTAATCGAGGACTTCCTTGAACTTCCCCTCTGATTGGACAAGGCTTTCTCGAAGACCTAAGGCTTCCTGTATTTATCTACCAAATTGCTACCCTATGGGCAATTACTAGGAGTCGTTCCCATCAGCCTATAAAACCGACATGAAAGAAAATTCAAAGAAGTGAAAACGCACATTTGCTTACGCTTGGCGTTTCGTACTTGTTTGTTGCTCGCGGCACTCTGGCATGTTTGCCTGCGTTGCGTTCTGCTATTTTCGTCACTTTTTATAACTTCCATGCCGTCCGTTCGGCATCTCGCGCTCCGCGCTTTGCGTTCAAAGCCGCAATGACGATGGTCGTCGGCGTCGCTAGAGTTTCCCCGAGCGGCCTTTTTTTTATTGCGGCGCGCGAGGAGCGGCAGACAGGCCCCGCGCACAACATACATGCATACGTCTTTAATTAAACATCAACGCAGGTTATTATGTACGCTCATCCGCATAAACATGACGATCACCGAGCACGTGGTCGCACCTTTCGCCAAAATGCGGGGGCGCACGTTCGCAATCTAATTTTGCGTCGCGCATTTCACGCTCTGCCTCTCTGTTTCTCGTGTTGTTGGATGGTCGGTAGGTAGGTAGCAAATTCAATTTTCGCACACCAAGGCGTCAACAACTGCCGTTCGTGGCGCGCGCGCGCACACACATACAGCGACCAAAGAGCGCGGCATGCATTGCCAAAAGTCCATTCAAAATTTTTCGTTTTCATTCATCGATATATTTATCACACGCATATATTAACTGAGAGCTGGTGATGCTGCCGTTTTACTTTCGTCCATTGTTGCCTTAATTCACATTTGCTCGTCTTTCGAGCCTAATCATTCAAGCATCTGATTCTTCGCTCACCTTTGGAAAGGTGTAATTCTAGAATGTTTTTTGAAATAGTTGGCTAAAAGTGGGTTGGTGATGAATTATAACTTCTGGAAGTGCTTGCAAAGAAATGGTTGGCGAAATAGTCGGATGGGCACTTGAATCGTGATGCCTAAATAGGCATAGATAGTTGGATAGGCTAGAGATTGCTTCACACTCCATCTAGGCACACGAGATGCGTGCATGCTGTGTGGTGCTACTGCCGCTGCCGCGTGCTGCGTGTATAAGTATCAACTATAAACCGAACCCATTGATTCGTTTCGTTATAAAGTAGTTCATTCACCCTAAAACGCGCAAACGCAACGTACTGAGCGCGCGTAGAAGTCATCGGCGTCGACGTCGTTCGTCGTGTCGGGTTTACTAGCGCGCGCAACTTGCATACAAGCCCTCCTTTCAATGTGTCGTCATGTTTATATCGCGCTCTCGCTTCGTACGCCCAACGCATTCGGCTCCCTCGACGTCCTCCTCCTCCTTCTTCTGTCTCAGAGCCGCCGGTAGCAGCCAGGGAGTTGTGCTCAACAGCGTGCACTCCTGCTGCTGGCACTGTCGACGTCGTTGACGACGACGACGACGACGACGTCGCCTCTATTCCCCATCTTCGATTCCTTCCAATGGCTCTCCATCCAGTGGAATGGGATTTGCGTGTGCGGCGGTAGCTGTTGGGCCTAGCCAACGAACATATTTACGTTGAGATTGCGTTCACGATCGTTGTGTGCACATGTGGTGTGCATACGCGAGATGGAATGAGAGAGTACGAGGAGTACGATCAAGAAAGATCATCCATATATCTGTATGGCCTGTGGTTACAAGCATTAAATATACAGCTTCCGTTCGGGCGAAAAGGCTGTTGCATCTGAGGAGTAGCCGTTGAGGCTTACTATATGCTCAATGGTTTGGTCTTAGGAGTGTATCTCAACCTCTGCAGAAGGCTTGAACCTGCCTTTAGTTTAAGTCCTATGACCATGATGACCTTAGGGTACCTTGTGTCTCCAGGTCTCTTGTATCCCTAGTAGATGATAGGTTCTTAGCTCGTATATCAGGATTATCTTCAACTATCATATTGTACCTAGGAAGTTTGGGTTCTACCCATTTTGTAACTCTGGTGATCCCTAGAGTTGTACCTTCAATCTCTTGAAGCTTATGATGTTGAACCTTATAATGACCATGGTCATCTATTAGATCAAACTTCATCGGGAAGTTCAAAATCTCTAAAAGTCAAGACATTCCCTCAGTTTGGAAGTCCTAAATCTTGGAACGTTGACGCAAGCTTAAGTGATTTTTTTAGAAGCACTCATTATGTAGGTGTTTAGTGTCCACTCGCTGCGATATGTGTACTACATAAGCTCTTTGATTACGGTCGCGCTCGTGCCTCGCGTCGCTATATTAGGTGTCATCAAGGTTGAATTGAATACCTGATGTGACCAGCAACTGTTGTTGTTGCTGTTGCGGAGCCGGAGCTGGAGAGCTGGTTCGAGACGTGCAGCACCATCCACTCCACGCTTGTAGCCTTGCCCGGCCGCGGAACGACATGCTAGAAGAGGCGACAGCAAACAAGCTCTCTGGCTGCTACTTCGAGCTGAGCGCGAAGAGTTACCAGTGGACTTTTCTAAATTACCCAAAGCATCCAAACGGAAATGAACATTTAAGCCGCGAGGCTACTGCACGTTTTGTGGTGTGCTGCTGCTGCTGTTGCTGATGGTGGTGGTGGCCTGAGCAAGCATGGCGAACATTTATATTGCGATTTTTCCATCTTTGATCTTGATTTCTGCGAGCTCGCGCGCCGTGCACGTGTCCACTCATTGTTTTGCTTCTCGTGGCATAACTGCAGATGCAAATCTACTTTATGGTGTGTTTCTTCGCCATAAAATCGCCCAATGGATGGCTCGTTTATTTTTTGCGCTTGTTTTGAAGCATGCGCTGGATGGAGGAGATGTGCGCAGATATGAGGAGGGCCGCCAGTTTCGGGAACTCTATAATTGGGGCCTGAGCAAACTACTTGGACGCAATCGAAATACGATTGAAGCGCGGATCGTACGAGTTTGCGCGGCGATGAATGCGTTGGTAAATGTACGTGAATGCACGAAACTCTCTGACGGTTGCCATTATTCCCGGGAAACGGACCATTACTAGTAAGTAGGATGTCCGTCAGCCTCAGCGCTGTTTCGTTCGTGTACGCTCACTCGTTCGATCGTTCGTTTGTTGCTGCTCTGCTCGACGTTCACGTTTTTCTACGCTAGGCACTACGAACTCATGAGCAGCCTCAAACAACACTTTTTTGAGAGTGTTTGAAGCAGGGGCAGAGAAAGAGAGAGAGGTGCAAAAAGATGGCGAAAAGTGAAATCTCAAATCTCATTAATTAATTACTTTCTGCTTCAAAGAGCAAGCAGCGTGTTTATTACCGTATTGTATTGTCTTCGGGAGGAAATCACATTCAGTTGATGAATACGATTAAATGCGCACTTTGTTTACTAATAAATAAACATAAATATAATTAAATATGCAAAATGCGTACAAGCACGTATCCCATTCATTGGCAAAACATATCACATATCATAGAGGATTAAAACAAAACGGCAATGCCAGTGCCGTATTTGGCCGTGGAGGATGGTTAATTCTGCGAGCAGCACACGCACGTCCACAATGGAGCACATTGAAATGGAACGGAAGACAGACCTCATGGAGGCAAACGTCGGAGGAACACGAGCCTGTAGTTTCAACTCTTTTGTCGATGCAATAGGAAAACAATGCGGAGTGAGTGAGCAAGCGGCCGGAACGCTTCAGCATTAACACTCCATCGAATGAATAAAAAACTGGCGTAGAAATGAATAAAAGAATAGCGCAGTATGGTGGATAATGAATGAATGCATAATGAATAAATTATTGCTTATGGAGTGGACGCGGATGCCGGATTAGCCTCCCGTATGCAGCGCGCATGGCAAGCGAGCTGAATGGGAAAAAAGAGTCTATAACACATAAAAATCTCGATAAACGTACGTTATGCGTTTAAGCGTTATAAAATTCGAATTTCGTTTATTTATTGCCAGCGCGACACAATGCGATGCGTTCTTAATGCATATTTCAGCGCTTAAAATCGTAATCAAGGCGAGCGCGACGACAAAAGCCTCTGGCCGGCTGTAAATAATAAATAAGCACGAAACAAACGGGCGTTGATTACATTAACGAATCTAGCCGCGTCTCGGCTATTTCCTGTCATTGAGATATTGTAAGCAAGCGGCGCAGGCGCAGTGCGCAGAGTACGTACTCTCTTGCTGCTTTGATTTGGTGCGCGCGCACATGCGGGAAGGATGCGGAGGAGAGGAGGCGCAGGTTCCTTCCGGTTGCGACGCGCACACGCTGGTTTCCTGCGGCGTTCAAGCACTCACTACATCCTTCGATTTCTTGTGGTAGTACTTTTCATCGAAGAACAACACTACGATCTGATAATGAAGTTGAGGATGGTAGACAGCGAAACCGGAAGCACAGCTCTTGGTAGCTGGTAGCCTTCTTGATGGAAGGGCGATGCGGGCCGTGAAAAATCGTGAAAAATTGAGTTGTTCGCGTCGCGCTCCATTGCGCTTTCTTCACGTTCATTAGTTGGTCCGACCATGTGTAGGTATGTGAATATTTTCGGTTGGAAATCCATGTGCATGGTGTAAATTGCGCGCGCACAAGCCGATGAGAAAATTGCTCGTCGTCGTCGCGAGTTTTCTAACGTAGCGAACGCCCGTCATCCTTATAGGTGAGGCACTCTGCTCTGATTTTGCTTTTTTCCTTTTCGCATTGCCTGCCGCCCGGGCTATTAATATCGCTGGCGTTTTCCACTAGGTCCATCCTGTTTACAAGATAAATCTGCTCTTCTTCACATTGGTATGTGCGATATTACACATACTCCGAGTCAGTCCCCGAGAGGTTCATGCAGTAAAACATGTCTTTTGGGAGTGCTCTAATGTTTGTAATTTGCGAAATGGTGTTTGGCTAGTTATTAAACTTTAAAATCGTGTCCCATTTGAGTAAGACTAGTTCCATGAGTAGGGTTAGTCCAGTTTAGTCGGGACCAGTCTGTAACAGCTAGAATATAGTCTAGAACTATCCCCATTAGAGTAGGGTTAGTCCCATTTGGATAGAACTAGTTGTATATGGATAGGATAGGGCTAGTCTCATTTAGATAGGACTAGTCTGGAACAACTGGATCTGGTCTAGGACCATTCCTATTATAGTAGGGTTAGTCCCATCCGGATAGGCCTAGTCCCATATGGATAAGACTAGTCCCATTAAGATAGGACTAGTCTGTAACAGCTAGAATCTAGTCTAGGACTATCCCCATTATAGTAGGGTTAGTCGCATTTGCATAGGACTAGTCTCATTTACGTAAGACAAGTCTGTATCGGCTGGAATTTAGTTTAAGACTATCCCCATAGAGTAGGTTTAGTCCCATTTGTATAGAACTAGTCTCAATTAGACAGGACTAAGCTGTAACATCTAGAATTTATTCCAGGACTATTTCCTTTATACTAAGCTTAGTCCCATCTGGCTAGCCTTAGTCCCATATGGATAAGACTAGTCCCATTAAGACAGGACTAATCTGCAACAGCTGATATCTAGTGTAGGACTAACTAGCCCCTGTTAGGACTTAGGACTGGGGCTCTCTTTTTTTTCAAAACTAGTCTTCGATAGTTCCATGCAGTAGATGCTCTTTCTGGTAATTTTCTAGGTAGGACTAGTTACAATTTTCCATCTCAACTTCATTTGCTATTTCCTTTCGTTTTTCAATTTACTTTTTGGGATGTTGGCTCAATTTGAATGACGCAGCCAAGCTGTGAGCGTTAAAACAACAAACACAATACATAAATACGCGATGAAAGATTAATGATTAATTAACCTTGGAAGCGGGTTGTGTTCCATTTGTTTTTTATCCATTTCCACTCCTCTGTTTTCATATTTCCTGTCTATGACCTGTTGAAAGTTGAACTTAGCAACACATTTAAATGCATTCCGTTGGCGATCGTTGCCTGTGTGTTTGCGTGTGCGCGCTCTACAAGATCATCCATCATCGGTAGACACACAAGTCTCACACACAAGTGACACATGTTGGTTGTTTTCGTGTGGTATCCTCATATATTCCCCAGGATGGCGAAGATGTCTCCCTCCAATGCTCAACGGCGCGCAAAGCGTTTCGTATTATTTCATGTGTGCGCTTTCTGGTCGTACTTGGGTTTTTGCCCAAACTCTCTCAGCCGTGTGGAACCATAACAAATGTTTCTGGGGAATTCCGAAATTTGTTGACCTAAGAAATTCACGATTGCTACCCGAAATTTGATGCTTTCGGCCAGAACGGAATGTAAACACTACATTCCTGGAATATGATCGTTTGATATAGTAGCAGCTTTTGGGTAACATTAGTGTCCCCCAGAAAGCTGTAGCGAGTAAAATTAAAGTTCCTCAGTTGTACAATTTCAATCAAGATATAAGGATGCAGTGAACCAATTTTTCCATTGACATTCCATCGGAACGCGCCTCTTCGTTTGCCCGAGGAGATGTGGACGAACATCATCATGCTTGGTTTGCATGTTGATGCTGCTGCTTGTTGGCTGCATGCGCACTCCAATTCCGCCCGCAGATATTTGAAGAAAGCCATAAATTAAACACCGTTATATTTGAAAAACATCCTGTGTTGAAACGTACGATTTTTGTTATGACGTTCGCTGGCGCCGAGCACTTTATGCAGATGCAGGCGTCATAAATAATGTGCGAGAGAGGAGGCAGGTACTGAGGTAGGACAACTACGACAACGACCATGGTGACGATGTCGGGCCAAACGGGTCGCTGAGCCTCGACGCGAACAAAACGAAATTAATTGGCCATTGCAATTGCCTCAATGAAAATATCAACAATGTGACATTTAAATTATTAAATGGACAGAAGCAGTCCCGCATGAAAACCATCGTTGTCGAAGGAAGCTACGGGGCCCTCGGAGAACGAAAGCGTCTTAAGTTGGTTGCTTCGTTAGCGCTTTTGCTGGCGGCTTCGTTCATTTTGGTTCAACTGCGGCGCTGCTCGCCCGTTCGACGTAATCCAAACAAAACTGTTTTTATATATCCGGTGTGCGGCTATTTATAAAACGAGGACGCATTTATAACTCATAACACATCGATGCCTGACTTGCTGCTTGCCCGTTTGCTGCTTGCTGCTGTTGGGCTGTGGGCTTGCTTTGCATTTCACTTTTTGGGTTCAGTTGGCGTGCGCGGAGCGATGTTGCTTTTTTGTTGTTGTTGTTGTTGGTTGCTGCTTCGGAAATGATCGGCGAACTGCTGCAATTTAACGCTTCATTTTTCATTTAATTGAATTTCTACTACCGGCTCCAGCGAGAGCGCGCAGCACCTTGGTTGGTTGGTCGAAGCTGGTTGCGACCTGGCTTGAAACACTTCTGAACGAACGTTCGGAAGAGCCGAGCCACGCAACGTCAGCAAGGACGTATAAGGACTGGTGGCACGTTCGATTCAGAGTAATTGCACGATGGTATAACCGAACATTACGCGACGACGCAGCACAACAGAATGCTTTTAGCGTAACCTTCAAAACAACATTGGCGCATAAACTGTAATAACGTCGTGGTCCATTCATTATGCCGCGGACGAGAGATGTGCGAGAGTGCTTCCTTTCCATTCAACATCGGTCGGCATTCATTTCTACTTACAGATCCGGATTCATTGGTCGAACTGTCTTGCAATGGTTCAACTATTTATTTGTATTTAAAAAGTAGTATTTTGCAACCTACTGGTTTTATTGGTAAGGATCTAGTCAGAGGGTTCTCAAAAAGGTGATACCAAAGGTTCTATAGTACTATGGTACTAAAGGTACTACAGGGTTAGTTCTAAAGGTTGGTACTAAAGGTGCTATAGTACTATGATACCAAAGATACTATAGTACTATGGTACTAAGGGTACTATAAGGTTAGTACTAAAGGTTGGTACTAAAGGTACACTATAGTACTATGGTACTAGAGGTACTAAAGTACTGTGGTTCTAAAGGTTCTATAGTACTATAGATGTAGTTGGTACTATAGTAAGAGAAATATCTAGAACTGGAGTCTAATTTGAGTAGAGTCCATTAAAGTTTGCTTGAGTATTGGAACCTTGGAACTGTAGATTCAATCAAGATTTTAGGTATAATCATTTCTCCAAAGTTTTTTTATCTGGGTCTTCAATTTTTCCCTTAGACTACAGATCATTCTTTGCTTGCAAGAAGATTTTTTTCTAGATTCAATCTGGTCATCCAAAACTTTAAATTTAGGTAATAGTTAGTAGTACTTCTGCAAAGGCTCCAGCCCACACTTCCCTAAAGCTAAATATCCACTCCTATCGAGATAGGGTCAAGGCTATAGGTTATACCAGGTCTAGTTACACAGAAAGGAAGTAAGGGATGGTACTATAGATGACTGGTTGCAGTATTACAGACAATGAGTCTGCAAGTACTAGGCAGTTGTTCAACCCACAGCCTCAGATCAAGATAGGACCAGATATTTGATTTTGAGGAAGTTGATATCTAGTCTTTTACAGTTCTGTTCCTTGAAGACTGAAGAGGCTGAAGAGTCATCAAATAAGGTCAAACCTTTCGTAGATATCTGAAGGCTTCCAATTGTCCCTTAGCCTCTTGTAGACTCTCTGGAATATTCTGAACAATCAGCAGCTTCTCTATTCATAAACCAACCGTATTATACTGCAGCGATTTCATCACTCTATCATCGATCACATGCAGTCGTTAAAAAACAACAATTAATCGTCGCAATGAATGAATTGATTGAGCGGAGAAACGTGAATCAAGTCAAGTCAGCATAGCATCTCTCATGGCGTTGTTGGAAGCGCTTAGCTAGTTAATTTTTGAACGTGTCTGTGCTGTGTCCGTTCTGCTGTCTCGCGGAGACAACATCTGTGTGATCTGTGTGCGATCCGATGATGCTCACGTACAATTGTGAGAGCAGCTATTGTACGTACGGCCAGCAATTGTACCCAAGCATTACATAATTCCTCGCTGGAGATGTCTGCTGCTGTCGCCTTGTATGGGCGATCAGGAAAGCACAGAAGAACGGCACTCATTGTATGCCAGAGCAATTCCTCCAGGGTTCATCCTCCTCCTTCTGCTCCTCTACCGCCGCACCAAACAAACCCCTTTCGCAATCAAGTGTGCAAACAAATCGCGCAATGTTGAGCGCGCCCAGACGCGACATTCGAGCAGCTAGAGGGAACTCATTGACTCACAATGTTACGCATATATTACGTTGCTGCGACGTTACATAAATGATTTCGTACGCGATCGAGATACGTGTAGTATTATTACAATATCCTGTCGAGTTCGTTGGTGCGATTATCCAAGATCGCCTGGGCAATGAATAAATGTCGCTGTTGTGCGTAAACACATGCGAACATATTTACACTTCATGTGTGTGTGTGTTGTGTGATTGGTGGGTTTGTAGATGTGGATGCGGCGCTGAAAGGAAAAAATATATTTATTAGATATAAATATAAATATCGTCGTTTATAAATCACCAAGCAGTCAATATCTCGCATCGCCGAAAACGCGCTCTCTGAATCGAATGGGGCATTTATCTCCGCTCCGATCTGAGCGTCGAGGCGCAGTGTTTACGAGATTGGCTGGAAATGCTGGGGGCTGTGCATTTATGCTTTATTCGTTCATAATTCGTTTTATTTATGCGTAAGAAGCGCGCAAACACACACACAACGCGCCGCGATATCATCATTCATGCCGCTCGCGCAAGCCAAGCCACAAGCTATTGTTGATGGTGTATATTATGTTGCATAACTTATCATCCATAACTTGATTAAAAATTCGAATAAATCACAGAAAGCAAGTTCAAAAGGTCGTTAATTATCCGTGGCGGGGATACATTCTAATTATCAGCATGTTAAAATGTTGAAGAATTCACAATAAGCATCGATGCGCGTGCTGTTGCGTTGGGCGTTTTCTGCGCATGCTTGCAGAAAATCCTTGTGGAAAGAAAATCTGTTCGAGAAATTCTTCCTCGTCGTATACTATACACACACATGATTTTTGAACTGAGGACATATTTGTGTGTAAGTGTTTTATTATCTAAGAGGTTATCTCTTTCGAAATATATATCCGGGCCCTGGCAAACAATCCAATCCACTATAATATATGAAGCATATACTATGCTATTTTCATTTTTACTCGAATTTGATATTTTCCCCCCAAAATACTCTATGGGTGAATGTGGCAGAAATTTCATTCCAACTTTTTGCTGGCCCACTTTTTGTGATCCTTTTTTGTGAGTCAAGGAAATTGGCCGAATTTTTTTGGCGCTAAATGTTTGCCGCGCTTGTAATTTGGGTTGGAGGCAAACATGCGTGCGATAAAAGAGTCGTTAGAAATTGATTGTGCGTTAAGTGATTGCCATTGAGATCGGCGTGCACGCACAATTTGTGGCTGGCTGGCGCTCACTTCACGTCGTTGTTTGGGGGCCCTTATCGCACTGATCCGAACTCTGGCTAAACGAGGTTACAAACGGGGTTATTGCAAACATACATGGTAGCAAACGAAAAATCAACAAAAACATCGCGTAGCGCGAGAAAAAACCGCCAAACTCTGCGAGAACGATTTCGAAAATTTTATTTTTTACTTGACATCATACCCAGAAAATTTCCATTACTTTCATTACTTATAAAGAATTTTTTATTATCCTTGTAAATTGGACTCCTTTCTGAAGTATAACTTTGGGGATCTTTAATATCAAATTTGAAGTGAGGTTCAGTCCGGAATTGGACTAGAAGATTTTGGATGACACATTTGTAAAAAGGTTTTCTTTCTGGAGTACAGCACTTCTCGCGGATCTTTAATATCACATTTGAAGTGAGGTTCAATATGGAAGAAGAGAGTTTACGATTTGCTCTAAGGCATAGAAGCCTACGGCTTATATAGAAGATTTTGAATGACAAATTTAAAAATAGGACTTCTTTCTGAAGTATAGGACTGCTTCCGGATCTTTAATATCAAATTTGCAGTGAGATTCTGGAATTGAAGAGTCTGTGTTTTGCCCTATAGTTAGCCTAAGGCTTCTATAGAAGATTCTAGATGAAAAATTTGTGAGAAGGGCTTCTTTCTGGAGTATAGGACTTCTTCCGGAACTTTAATATTAAATTTGTAGACAGGTTCAATCCAGAATTGGACATTCTGCAATTTGCCCTATAATTAGAACCAAAGGCTTCCATAGAACATTTTGGATGACAAATTTGTAAATAGTAGTTCTTTATGGAGCATAGGACTTATTTTGGATCTTTAATATCAAATTTGCAGTGAGATTCTGGAATTGAAGAGCCTGCGGTTTGCCCTACAATTAGAGCTTGAAGAAGATGTTGTAAGTAGGACTCTTGTGGATCTTTAAGACCAAATTTGAAGTGGGGTTTAATCCGGAATTGGAGAGTCTGATTTGCCCTTGATCTTAAAATTATCCCACGCAATTCTGCGTTCAAATTAAATGATGAAGAACTGTGAACAATGAACAATTGCTGCGGTAGCTAATTTTAGACATCCGAACCTTTTACTTTTCTACCATGTATGCGTTTACCTCATGGAAATTTACCAGAAAAAAAACCAGTTGCCTTGTCCGATTGCGGAAAACTGGAAAATTTATCTAATGCACGCACGCGCTTAATTGGTAATTAATAATTAGGAGTGTGACGTCGTCGTCGGCGGCGGGGAAGATTTCCTTCGCGCGCGCGTCTCTCGCAATTGCGTCAAGCACGAAATCATTAAGAAGTGCATCCGCCTTGTTGCAACGCACCGTTTATCAATAGGTTTTTAAATGCCAAGGCGCTCACACCTATCGCGACTACTCCGACTCCGCCGTCGTGTTCGCCTGCCATTGTGTCTCGTCCTCCTACCTTGGTTTCGCTGTTTGCCGAGTGTCGTTTGTTGCATCGCGCGTTATCAGGAGGTACCCACAATTTGTGTGCATACGTGCATATTGACATGTGAACTGCAGCGACAAGTGATGATGACATATTCGTAAGTGTCTGAACACCGTTTTTCTAGAGAACCCAGAAAAAAGAAAATTGAAAAATTATGAGGTGTCCATTGAAGTACCATCACATGGTATACCTAACACTTGATTGATGGTATGACCGAGTAAGTGAATGGAAAACTTTTTGAACACTTTCAAATTGTTTATTGCATTCGATTGTTGAATGCTAATGAGAGTGAGAATACTAAGTAAAAATGTGTACTCCGATTTATCAAAAATATGATGGTGAGCTTCAATGTGGAGTAAGCGAGATATAGAGCTCGGAAATCTGGACGTACTCCACTCGTAATTTATACGAATACTAATTTCTTCCCAATCGAATATAAATATAAAAAGATCATAATAATTTGTAATCAGAAAAACTGTCTGTCTGATGAACTGACCCGTGGCGAGCGTTATAGGTCTGATTGACTAGTTTCAAGTCGCTGATAAAAACTAACGTGCTATGTGTGTTGGTATGGTTATGGTAAACATGCGTAAAAGGAATTGTGATTTTTGATTGCTGCATTATCAAATATGAATGTAACACTAAAATTTCATTCAAATATCAATTATTGCTTGATATGGTATCCCATAACCCAATGTACACCAACATGGTATACCATCAAAAGCATCAATTTGAAGTAATCTCCAAATTATGCACTTGTTTCAGAAATTACCTCCATGAAGGATATTGCAGATGAAAACTTCTTCAAAACCAACCACCATCATCATATAATCAAGGTAGGCATCAACCGAACCTCAAGCCAATTCCGTCCGCTCAGAGTCGTGATGATGACATTGTGTACTCTGGTACCACCAGCCAAAACGAAGTTGCGCTTTCATATTTTGCATTTTTGGATTGTTGCGTTGGACGCGAATTTTAAATGCCACGCCAAGTGAAATCGCGCCACCGCTGCTCCTCAAGCCTCGCTTCTGGTTATTGTAGCGGTTGACGACGGTGTTGGCGCCATTTTAACCTTCTTCCCTCGTTTCTTTCGATTCGCGCGGCAGCATTCATTATGCGTTACGCTGGAATTTCGGCGTGGTCGTGTTCGCGCCAAGGTTATTTGCAGATGCGCGGACCGCGAACGCGCGCTCGTTCGCTCACGCCATCCACCTCCGACGTTGGTTCGATCGGCACCAGCCAAAGTATGAATGGGAGAGACATGAATGAGTCTCGAAAATAGAACAATAGCGCAATCGAAGGCAATCCGAAACAGAGAGCTGTACACCGCGCGCCGCCAACACCACACACCGAACGAGCAAGCTGCGAGAGAGTGCATGCACATTTCGACAGGATGTAAATAATTACATATTGTTTCACGCTTATCTTATCGACGCACGCTTATGTACTGAACGATTAGCGCGCGAGCGAAGCGAATGTGCAAGCAAGGCTGAACGAGAGACGGGGGCAGCAATGTTTGTCGGCGGTAAAAATCAAGTGCACCCAAAATAGATGATCGATTTGGTTGTACGTACACTCGCTCGACGAGTACTTCAATCAATTGTTATTTTATCTTCGAGTGTTTATCGAGTTGATTGTTTTTTGATTGCTGCTTGCGCTTTTTTTGTTGTCGTATTTACTTGGAATTCGGTCGCTTCTTATACTCGATGCTTTGATTTCAATCGCAGAGTGGCCGGAATTTAGATTTGATCTGTTCCAATTAATCTTTGAGGATTTTACTGATTGATTTCTCCAATTGCAAAATACTCCCATCAACTTCAAGTTTAAGGTATGGTCAGTTTTTGAGTTTCTACAAAATTGCTTCTGGAACATTGCGTTAGTTCAGAATCTTCTGAGGGATCAATCTTATTGTCCCAGCTTTTTTTCGGAAATTGATATCAATATTTATTCACCTTTTAAAGTTATCACTCAATTTGTACCAATAAACCAGAAATAATATTTAATTACAAGGCAGGTCTCGCCTGATAACGCCAATGCAACAATTGATATCCAGAACGAAATTTTCCTACTTTTACAACACTTTTTCACTGACTTGCTTTGAGTTCAATGAATCAGATGATGCACTCGTGAGAAATTGTCCGATGATATTCCCAGATGGATTTTCTAATGAAATACATATTTGATGCGGCAGGTCAAACGCTCTCATTAAGAAAGCCCCGGCCGGGCCCGTCGTACGGCATTGCGAGAGGATATGACAAATCTACAGTTTCCTGTAGCCCATGCCATACGCACACTTTAATTACAAACTAAATACAAACCCGGCCGCGGCCGCCATTGCCAGGCCACGCCACGACGACCGGTGCGCGGTTTAATATTAGAGCATTAATATCGACTCCGTCCGATCCGACGTGGAGTTCGCCTTCGAGAAGTTCGGACGTCGACGGCGACGGCGAACGTAGCGATAATCTGATATTACCGACATCCGTCGTGATTCTACCACACGATCTAGCAACAAACAGGTCGTTGTCATAATTGGTGCGGATGTGAGTTGTCGAAAAAACTGCCTTCCATGTACACATTCCAATTTTGAATTTTGATTGAAACTTTTGCCCACTAACTAACTTGAGTCTGCTGATGGTCTTATGGGACTATGAGGTGTGGTACCATCTCACGATCACAATGGTTGTAAGCATTTTGGTATTGGTCCTTGCATGACTACAGTCCTTGTGTTGGAGATGGTCTTTGAGGGTTCTAGAACTCTTCGGGGAATTTGATGACATGGGGCTTGGAACGGAACCTGGTATACCCGTAAATTCCTCACTAGTCCAGTCCGTGCCCATCGCATTAAGTACAGATATGTATCATAGAAGCCAT
Organism: Aleochara sp. GC000083; assembly: GCA_030264555.1. Taxonomy (NCBI): domain Eukaryota; kingdom Metazoa; phylum Arthropoda; class Insecta; order Coleoptera; family Staphylinidae; genus Aleochara; species Aleochara sp. GC000083. Next base: position 45,115 of record JARJDZ010005993.1, read on the forward strand.
TCAAGATGTAAATAATAAATTTCAAAACGACAACCACGACACGACCAACGAACCCACCGACGACCATCACCAACCAGTTGGTCCGAGATAGATACTCCTCACGCTCGTGAAGTTGCATGAGGTGAGGGCGACGAGGAGAAGAGAAGAAGACGCACGCGCCGCGAAGACCTGGAAAAAATCTCGCTTGTATATCTCTTCTACGTAGAGATATACACCTTTATAACCCGCGGCGAAATGACTTTACTTGCCATACACATGGTGCATCAGGCTTGTATTCAGAAGGTATTCCTTTTTTTTGCTTTACCACACTGATAACGAGCGCAGTTTCCTCCCAAAATGCACCTTATCGCGCGGCTTAGTTGTAATGCAATCAAATCGCATACGCGCAATTGCAGGCACAATTACAGTCCTTGATTAGCGGATTAATTATTGTTTCAGCTCGAGTAGCACATCCGTTCTAGATAAAGGCCCACTCGACGCCTCAAATGACTACGGTCTACAGTGTCCCCAAACATGTTCGACTTTAGAGCTGGAGTAGTGCGAGTTGGTAGGCCAGTCCTGGCTTGTGCAGATAGCACGTGCCCAACCAAATCCGGTCCTGAATGTAGAAGAGGTTTCCTCTGTCCCCGTACCACATCTCTCTGGTGCTGCAGTGGCAGCTCTAGCAGAAGCACTCGTAGGAAGAAGTCGTAAGAGGTATGGGCACGCATGTCGCGTAGGAACGCGTCCTCAGCGCGACAACCGCAATACAGCAGCACCCGCTTGCTCCCCTCCTTGGACGGCTCGGTCCTTGTAGCCGTCGACGTTGTCGTCGTGGTCGTGGTCTTCGTGGTCTTGCTCTCGTCCGGCCCGTCGTCGTTGAATGCGTAGCGCGGTAGCTGTCCAGTAGGCAGCAGGTCAACGCGCTCCATCCCGCTTTGATTCATTCACATCGAGTATCAATCGGACGCGTTGTATGCACGGCTGCACACAGCACACTCATGCGCACGTACGCAGGAAACTCGCTCCTCGACGTCGCCTTCATGATCGTCGTTGTTGTCCTTTTTATCCCACTTGCATCTCATGCCCCTGTCCGCCAATGCTGCTGTCGACATGTGCGAAATGCTTCTTCTGCTAAGCAGCAATTAACGCGCGCATAGCTGGGTCATTAGATCTTCTAAATCGATAGAAGCGCGCATGTCAAGACTCGACTTGTTTATGCTGCACTGTTATGATGGCAAGCAACCTCTTCATTGGGACAACATTGGTAGAGGCATTCAGTAATCATTTGGGACGTTTAGAACTCCCAGGTCTACAATATTCTTCCTGTACTTACCTACAGAGACCCTGAAGGGGTTGAGTTTCTGAAAACGTTAAAATGGTCCTAAAGGATTCTAACTTTGTATACAGACCAACTGAGAGGTCCTAATGGTGACAGGGTCACCGTGAAGACTCAACTCTGAATCGGAAACGTCATATTCCTGACTTGATAGCTGAAGGTGATCATCTCCTCAAGTAGCTTTTCTGAAGAACATCAATGAAATATCTCTAGATATCTAGTGTACTTTCTATACTTCCCTGTAGTAACCCTGAAGTGGCCAAGTTTCTGAGAAAGTTGAAATGGTCCTAAAGGACTCTGCCTTAGTCTACAGATCAACTGAGAGGTCCTATTTGTAACAGGGTCACCGCGACGGCTCAACACAACTCAGAAACATCACATTCCTGACTTGATAACTAGAGGTGATCATCTCCTCATGTAACTTTCCTGAAGAACATCAATGAAATAACTCTAGATATCTAGTGGGATTGTGCCATATGCTACCTAGGACATTTATACACCGGGTACCCATAATAGTTCTGATGGAAGTGACCATAAAAGTTGACTTGATGGAACGTGCGAGCCTTTGACTTGACGCGTTTGCTTATCGAGAAACATGTAGGTGTATGTCATCACACCATGTTCTGGGTTCCAAGAGTGCGTTTAGAAACATTTTTCCGAGGTCTTTACGCATCATCTCATACATTTGCATTCAAGGTGTGCTTGGAATTGCTTGAAATCAACAAAAAATATGCTAAATTATATTTTTCTTGCTTACCTAGCAAAACATTGGATGCGACATTCGCGACTCCAACATTGACTTGCTTTAGGCTAGCTTGCAATTCTAGACGTGGCCTAAAAGAGGAAGTGCTGATGTCTGCAGCTTGATGACTGAGCATCATACTATACATTCATAGAATATGCAAACATATTGCATTACATTCTAATGCAATCAATTTGCAATTGATATTTACAATGTAACAGAACTCCTTCATTGAAGGTAAACCAGCCTTATGAATTAGTAGACCTGAATGTAATGTTATGATTAGGGGGTACCTTCAATCAAGTGGTGGGTTCCTTAGTATACAAGCATAGGCGATTTCCGGTACTCAAATCATTTCTGGTTTCCTCTTTTTTTTCGTTTCGTGTTGCCTTTCGTCTCCGCTTCTCGGAGCTCACCTCTATAAGAATATAACGAATGGTGCGGACAAAAGCCAATTTAAAAACACCCAATATACCATCAACCACAGCAGTAACAGCAACAGCAGCAGCAACAACACCGGTGCAGGTGTTTCTCAAGCATCCATCCTACCTTTATAGATGCACATACGGATGTGTGTTGATATGGTATGCGTGGAGAGTGTGTGGAGCTTTTTCGTTTCGAATGGTTTGTTGCAGCATCCTCGAGGGCCTACGCTCTCTGTGGTGCTCCCAGCAGCTTCGCGCGAGGCACCACGCTGCACAGCATGCACGATGCGCGTTTACGTTTATGTGCCCATTATAACAAAAGGTATACCCGAGTCGACCATCCGTCCCGTCCGGGCCCATATTGCTGGTGCACGGCTTGAGCCTGAGCCAACCATACCATATGGACCAGCACGCCCCAGAGTGGCTACGACGAAGACGTTGAAGAGAAGTGAGAGAACCGAGCCCCAAGTAGTCGAGCAGTGTGCCAGGTGTTAAACGCTGCCATCCCATCGTCGCATCGGAAAAACGATTTACCTTGAATAACTGAATAATAACGAAACCAAATCGAAATCGTTGGCGTTCATGAACAACTCCTCCAAGCAGCACGTATACTTGATGCCAATCTCCTCTCCAACCAGCAACCTTCTTCGTGGTACCCGTCTTCATGCGAGTGTGAGTGTCCCACCTGTGTCTACACACACGGGGTTGCCTGGTTGAAGATGGGCACGCGAACGCAAGCGTATGGGTGCATTTCATTCATCGGCCCACCAGATCCAACTGATTTTATAATCGATACGTTCAATCTGCGCCCGAGTGAAGAAAAATCAACGCGTAACATGCAACCCGAATGCATGTGTGCAGCATGCAGCCACATAAGTGTTGTAATAATTCCGTTGCGTTCGTTTTAATGGCCATGCCCATCCGAAGCGCACCATGGTCCAGATGGTTTATTTTTAAAAATGAGCCGCTGAAACTTAATTGCCTTGTAAATTTTAAATTTCGATCCGAAATTCAATGAGTAGGGGCGTTACATCCGGTTTACGAAACCAGCGAGAGTTGATGACCGAGCTGTTTCCGGCACGATGCAAATACGAGATGAAGGGTGGGATGGGTTTCACAAAATGGATGCTCAGAATTCCAGAAATCGCACATTTGAATTGTTTATCGTTTCCAGGAATGCATCTCAAGCGTGGCGAGAAAGAAATGCGCAGAGAAGAGACGCACGAAGTTATGATGAGAGGAGATAAATGCGCACCACCTGACAATGGGACATGCCTTTTGTATGCAAAATATTTCAAGGTACTACATGCTTGTGAAACCCACCATCTTCCATCCGCTCATCGTTGAATGCAACCAGCAGATTATTGCTCGGAGCACAATGACGTTGAGCTTTTCTAAAGTGGATCCCTGAATGGATTAGGTCACCCTGTGGATGGTAAACCAACGCGCCAAAAAGGGGTTCGCATTGTTGCCACAAGTGGCACTTAAGGCTGACAATAAATCTTAAGAGCCTGGTGGGTCTTTCAAGTTTTCGCAAGCAGAATTTTGTACTGTCCCTCATGATGTGGAAACATTGCTTGAAATAATATTGTTTTGCTCCCCAAAATGAATGGTTTGTATCAGTGGTCGAAAAACGCCTAATAGAGCCATAATCAAATTTGATGACCGNTACTGTCCCTCATGATGTGGAAACATTGCTTGAAATAATATTGTTTTGCTCCCCAAAATGAATGGTTTGTATCAGTGGTCGAAAAACGCCTAATAGAGCCATAATCAAATTTGATGACCGGAAGGAGTAAAGCGAAATTACACGCGCACCAAATAGGCAAAAAAGACCTTTCGTAATCAAGTTACCGTTTCGATATTTACGTGACTGGACAGATTTGTGGGATGACGCGGAGATGTTGGTCGGTAAGCGATGGACCGCGCTAAAAAAACCGCCGGCCGCAAGCGAAGATGGTCGAGCACGTACAGCGCGGAACGTTTTCGAATGCAGGAAATGGTCGAATGATGTAAATTATTATATCGCTTTCCAGTAGTCGATCGTCGCTTTTTTCCACTCCCTTCATCGCATCGATTTTTTTTATCTGCAGCCACACCACAACACAACGAGCACGAAATTCGGACCATTGTGGTATGACCACGTTAGCAGTACGTTAGTCAGCCCAAATACGCTCAAGTCTTGCTTCGTTGATTGTACGCACTGATGATGATGCTGGATGGTGGAGGTTGGAAAACAGTGACGGTTTTGTTATGTGTGGACCAAAAGTGAGTGCAGGTCGACCGTTTCGAGCACTCCTTCTTGTCTCTTTTGCTCTCGTCCAAAGAAGCTCAGAGACTTCTTCTTGCACGGTCCGTTTGGAGCGATTGAACTGCCTCGTCGCTGTGTGGAGAATGATCATGTCCGGCTGTACGTGTGTGAGGAACAGCGACAAACACTGCCCGAAGATGATGATGATGGTGTGCCTCGTAGTCCTCACCATGTGGATCCACTTTGGTGTGGTGTGGATGTGTTTGTGAAACGCGCGCCAAGCAGCCAGCAGTGGAAGCGAATGGACAAACCTATTTCCGCTGACCGCTACTGTGCACCGAACACATTCGGATTGGATTGGTTCAACATGTGCCGTCCATTATTACAATAATACCCACATACAAACACACACTCCGAAATGAAAACGACCACAGAGTTTCGAGGAGAGGTGCCAACGAATCAAAATATTCAACGATTCTACGCAGGTCGTTGCAATTCGTGGAATACCAATTGATGTAACAATGGGTTCTTGAAAAGGTTTCCGATCAATTGGTTTCTAGTCTAGTGACAGCACGAACTTTAACGATTCCTGGAAGCTTTGAGGAGTTGGGATGACCAAGGTATCAACTTTGGAAGTTCTTTTTTCTGGGAATTGGGGACTTCCTTTTGAAAGGTGAGGAAGTTCTTTTTGAAGGTATCCCTGTAAATTTGAAACTTACTACCTTATAAAAGCATCCAATAAAAGATGCCCTGAGGAAAGGAACAGGTCAGCAAAATTAACTTTGGGTAGTATTCGGAAGTGCCCTTTCTGAAAGGTCCCATCTAAAGAAATTGAAATACCTTCTTTTGCCAACTCGCTCTGCAGTATGACCTTTGCTGATTTGAGGACCAAGGTCCTTGTGAAAAGACGTTACAAATCATTTGCAATGAGTTATGTAACATGACCTTGAGAGTGGGATTACTTCAATTCTGAACCTTTAAGATGCATTTATTACATTTCCGCCATCAAGATTTACAAATATGTGGCAGCATTTCAACAAAAGCCTTGACTTGACAGCTCTGTGCGTAGGCCTGAAGGAAATGTACACCACCTCTTGAATATCGCATTGTGAATGCTCTCGTGTGTCCAACCCGAGAGCGCGAGTCAACCCACAGAGCCTGGTACAGCAGTCAGTCGAAAGAGGAGACCCGTGCTGCTTTGCTCTTTGCTGCCCCCTCTTGCACCCGCATAACCAACTCGAGCCGCGGTCGGTCGGTCGGTCGGGCCCCGGCTGGCATGACCCGATGCACAGGACACACTCACACAAACCCACGTCCAAACGCGCGCAGAACAACGCGGCATGATGCCGTCCGCGCGGCCGACCTTCCAGAGGCCGCGAGTACACTCTGCAGCAGAGTTGGTGCACTCTGCGAGGTGTATGCGCTCGTGTGTGCGCACAACGGCGTGAGTGAGCATCGACCCATGGAACACCACACGGTCGCGCTGAGCCCGACCCTACGCCTGGTCGTAACCATACGACTATGGCCGGCCGCTGGACGACCAGCCAAAACATCTCTTCGCCTTCGTACGTACTTGCAAGGTATGTGGTGAGCCTCCTTGCGCGCGCGCGCTCCATTCGCGCTCGAATGTGTATAATAACACAACACGCATACGAATGTATAATATAAACATAAGCAGAGAGCGCGCAAGCCAGAATCCAACGAGCAAAGCAAAGCCCCTTGGCGTTAAATTCGCTGCTGCTGCTCTTCGTTCGTGCTGGTTGTGTATGCTGCATGGGCTCGACTTTTAAAGCTGTAGGTGTAACCTTATAGTTCTGCATTTGTTTGCACTTCAGGTCTCGACCTTGCAGATATGATTTTTGCTTCGTGTTCTTGTTTTAAGTCGTGGTCGAGGCATTTCTCGAGTTTGTTTACTCATTGTCAGAGGGAACCTGTTGAAGCTACTACCAGGTTTCGTTTGGCTTCTTAGATTACTGACTCTGATAGATTCCTCAAGTCCTATTGTTCTGTGTGGGTCCTCAGATTAATTCAAAGATCACTTACGTCTAGTTTTTAGATGAAGAACTGACATTTGGCGAGTAGTCCTTATTAGGGTCAGGAGGCAGTTTATAGATAGGAGGTACCATTAGTGGTACCTGATTTGGGATACCACTAGGGACCTCAGGGAGTTAGTTCTTACATGAAGAGCTGACGTTTGGAGAGCAGTCTAGATTTCTAGATTAGGGTCTCTTAGAGGAGTAGGCTCTCTCTCCCAGAGACAGCTTATAGATAGGTGCCACTAGTGATACCCTGACTTGGGATACCACTAGGACCCCTGGGGTTTAATTCTTAGGTGAAGACCTGACCTTTGGTGAGTAGTCCTGATTAGGGTCTCTTGGAAGAGTAGTCTCCCTTTCCTGGTGGCAGCTTATAGAGAGGTGCCACTAGTGGTACCCTGACTTGGGATGTCACTACAGACCCCAGAGACTCCAGAATAAACAACAACATAATTCCCAGAAAAGTGGGAAGCTAGGTCTTTCCACCTTCAAGAAGCTAAGAAGATGTTGTTCTGATGACAAGGTCGACATCAGACTCTTATTTAGGACAAGGGGTCATCAAGGACTACTCAAGTCAAGTCACTTGGAACACTTCAGCCTTTGGCTTCCTAACTCATAATAAGAACTAGGAGACAACCCCCAAAATTATTGCCCTTCAAGGGATGACACTTCCTGAAGAAGATGACATGAGACCTTGATCTCGAGTTTTCCCTGTCTCAAAATACATTCTATCAACTGAAACTTTGAATTGGATGCGACTCATTCGGAAAACCCACCATGGTAATTGAAGCGAATAAACGAAACTCGCTCGTTTGATATAATTAGTCAAACAACAGTTTATTTGTCAAACATAATACAATGGAGTGGTAATTAATACACGAACTTGCAGATAAAACGATTATAGCATTGCAAAAAACGTGACATGCAGTGCAAATAAAAGTGTGCAGCGCTGTAACAATTTGAAATTCAATTCGGTCGCGCTATATTATTTCGTAAACAAATGAATGTGGCCCAGGATATTCGCGTTCGCATTCATTCATCGATAGGAAGTTTATAATAATACACTGTGCATGCAGCACATGAAATTGTGCCACTGATTGGCCGCGATTATGTTATATAAATGCGTTGCGTGTATTAGGAGCACAAAAAGTGATATTATTGAAAAACAACAATAAAATATTATTCATGAATATTGTGTATGGGTTCTGAATCGGAATGCGCGCCTTATCGTGGATCATATTTACGCTGGTGTTTATGCATCTAATAAAGTGGAATTGCGGATGTGACGACAGTTATGAAGAAATTTGTAAACAATTAATAGTAATTACTGCCAATTATCGAACCACCAACCGCAAGACCTCGTAACGCAAATCGTGTTTGTTTACGAGTATGGTTCGATCGTCATGGTTTATCTTGATGACTTGATCAAAATTTGCAGAAACCTACGCCCTTATCCAATTTTTGGACCTTTTCTTTAGGCACATTTTGGGTTTATTGACTGTCTCATCCATCGGTCGGATTAAAATGACATCGCATCCGTTTTCGGGGCACTCCTCATCACGGATATTGTCCATAGTCAGTTGGAACGCGTGAGCGTTTGGTGCTGATTAGTAAGCGAATTTTGTGCGGAACGACGTCATTTTTAATTCGGCCAATTCCGAGAGCACAACGTACTGATGATCGCAGCAGCTAGGATGAGATGGTTTAACCTTGGCCATAAAAATCAATTAAATAATTACGTTGTGCGTGTGTTGGTGTGTATGACCACATCGATAATATGACAACGCAATTCCGTTCGACACGCGGATACGACGACGGACGTTCGTAAGTTTCGCTTTGCTAACATTCGAAACAGTCCAGCAGCCTCTCTCGCACATAGTGGTTGTAATAACCATGAATGGCTCTCGACTGGCGGCATTACGTCCTCTCCTTCGTTCGCTGGCTGATTTGTGCTCGGCTGCGTGTTATTATATTGGCGCTGTTTGTAAATTGTTCATTGATAGATAAAAGTTATTTGTGTCCATTCATTCATTCCGTTCGTTCGTTCGCTCGTTCCGTTCAGTCTCCTCAGTTTCTCCTCTGGTCATATACGTACAGGCCCCGTTCCGTTTTGGTGTTGGTATGGTTTGGTCCGATGTGCTCCTCTCAGTGTGTACTTTGTCTACACAGTACGCTTTGGGTTCATTCATAACGTTGGTGCATCGAACGCGAGCATACATTTTCTGCAGTTTGACTCATTCTAGCGGATGCACTCGCATAGAGTGCCATACCATCACCATCTGGCACAGCGGCTGAAGGAAGGCGTCACTGCTACAGTTAGCCCAATGCGACACTAGTTTCCTGGAAGTTTTCGTAAAGCGGAAGTCGGAAATTATCTATCTGCTGATGGCAGGCTGGGCGTGGGCCCAGAGGAATCTTCCTAGCCCACATTTTGGGTGCAGTGTACCCACATCTCCTCGTCGACTGTTGTGTGCAAAATTCTTGTGGGTTTCTTCTTCTTCGACGAAATTCGTGATTACAAACAAACGCCTTAGCATAATTGCCAAGATTGCCATATGTTTCCTCCATGTGCGGATGGGTCTATGGAGGAAGCAGCCTTCTTTGTCGCTCCCAGCCATTCATTCATTGATGGTGATGGTGCAACCAAGCGTATGTGGTTATGAATGAGAAGAAGCACCGCACCAACTGGTGCTCCTCACTTGCTGGTTCTTGAGAATCACGTCTGGAAAGGAAACGGAAACAAGGGGCATTTGTGAGCTTCCGGTACAACCACACATACCAGCTTCCCATGGCTCATTCAAAAATGTTGGAAATTACTCAATGGATTGTTGAAGAAGAAGAGGAAGGAGGTCTTAGTTGTAGGCTATTTGTGTTAATCCGGAAATGGACACTGAATGGACACAATGGCAATTTACAGCTGGGGCTTCCTTCCTTCCAGAGTAGGCTTTTAATGTTTTACAATGGTCATAAAAATGGGCTCCTTTAAGGTGCATTTAACTTTTAGGATCTTCAAGAGGTTTCGGTGAAATGGACCAGACCTTGGCAAATTGTCGCTTTCAACAAATTGATGATTTTATGCCTTTAGTAGGAATCTCCGCATTTTTGGGTTTGATGATGGTCCGCGTAGGTCCTCGAGTAGGTAGGTCAATCATATCGTGCGCATATCATCCGTTGAAGCTTTGCCTTACCTGTGTGTGTGCTTCACTCTGGGAGAGTGTCTACTGCGTGCGCAGCGAGTGGATTTTTTAATGCACCTTGGTTGGCTAAGTGCTTTTTCTGGCGATAAGCGCACCATGGATGGCAGCACGAAGATGCAAAACAGGCATAATGTCTATTATATGCATGGCTGGCGAAGCGCACGATATACGAGCACAATATCTTCTTAGACAAGACGTATTCTTCGCGTCTAGACGGCCGTATCAAGTGTCTTCTTCTTGCTCCTCTTGCTCTTCCTTCGGCGTGGCCTTCGCCTTTTCCGATGCGATCCTCATCGTCGTCGGGGTCGGGGTCGACATCGTCTTCATTTCGTTTATTGTTTCATTGCACGCCTCTGAGCATGCCTCTCTTCTCGCCCTTCCTTCCCATTCACCGCATGTCATTTCGGTGGAATCGGCCTGCAGCTGTAAAAATATTTCGAATTTCGAGTGCCTCTCGGTCCTTCATTCTTCACCAGCGGCTCCTCTGGTTCCCTCCTAGCTCTCACTTACAAGTTATCTTCCGCTGTTAATACTTTCAACGGATTATCACTCAGAGTGGATTTCTGAGAAGCATTTTGCACCCAATATCACCTTCTTTGGCGCCAAGGCTCTAAGCAAGGTTCAGATGCCTTATACTGTTCTGAAAGCTTCCAAGTCCACTAATGGTACCCACCTTTCTTTCAGGTGATTATTCTCGGATGAATTTAAAATATTACACATTCTTGGATCATTAGTTGTGATCAACATTCACAGTTAAATTGACAGAAATATTCAACATCATAACATGAAGAAAGGCGATTTGCACTGCAAAAGCAAAATCCCACAGCTCACGACTTGTATTTATGTGGATGTGGTTGAGAGAACTTTGCATTTGTGTGAAGAAAACATGTTCGTATACTCGACACACACAAACATCGCAGTCGTATAACATATTTTTATTATTTTCGAGGTCGAATTTTATATTTCTTGAAGGTTACTTGACTCTACTCGCATCGTGTGTGCTTGAGAATGTATGTGTTCGACTCTGGTTGCTGCTTATCCGCGGTAAATTGCCTCCGCATGATGAATGAATGAATTTTTCTAATTCATGGTGTGCCTCCATCTTTGCTTACAAAATTCACTCATTCTTCAATTTGTTTTGCACAATTTTTTGTCGTAATTTTTCGAGGACAAAGTAGTAGTAGATTCATTATTACCAGAAGTATAGACTATGGAGTTAGTGAACGTGGGCAAACCGGAAATGAGCCGCCATTTTGGTAAAAATGGTCTACGTAGATGATTTCGTGGATTTCTATCAAAAATATTGTGTTTTCAAGCCTGTGGGATCCTTTTATTGGTATTAGTAGTAGGAGAAGAGGTAGAGTCCTTTATAGAAGGCGAAGTACCAAAAAGGGTTATACAAGATTATGACCAGTTGCTCATATTGAAAGGTGGAATATGAAGGAATAGTGAAGTAGTGTTTATTAGAGATGCCCTACACGTTAGAAGGCTGTGAACCGGATGTACAGGATGAAGTTCAACCATCTTGGAACCTCAGCCCACAACTTGAACCATTGATATCTACCAATCCCCTAGTCCCAATATCCTGAAATTGGGCTCAAACGATACGTCTGATCGAGATCTAACAGACGCATAAGAAATTCGAGTGAATGAAGCACGGAGGATGTTCGAAAACATAAAAACAAGCGAGCGTCCCGCGTAAGCTTGAGGATTCAAAGTGGAATTCTCGTCGCGGAGAAAATCCGCATCTTCGTTGGAGCAAGCGAGCGCGCCCGCTGTAATCGAGCGCAAGCGAGACGGGCCGACATTCACTTGAATGTACTACGTATTCCATTCATAATGGCTGCCCTGGTTCATTCATAAAAAGCCAGCGCGCTAGCTGCTATAGTGCTGGCTTGCTCGCTCGCTTCGACCGTGTTTGCCGCGTTGCGTTGTGCGCTTGCCTCTCTCGCGTTGACTTTGGCGTGGACCTACGTCTGCCTCCTCGCAACGCCGACGGTCGAGCCTCAGAAGTTGAGAGCGGCGGCCGTATGGTCGCGCCACCGCCACCATCGTCCTCGCCCACCATCCATCCCGTTCGCACTCGCTGCCTCGCCCTTAGTGGGCACTCGCTTCCGCTGTCGGGTCAGGTCTGTCTCACTCTAGGTCCGTTCACCGCCTCCCTCCGCTCCCGCGGACCCGTTCACTGCCATCCATCGTTCGGACCCGGCTGGCTCGGCTCTCGGTGTGTTGGCGCGCGCGCGCGCGCTCACCGACCGACCACAGCGCGTTCACGATTACTACGCTCGAGCCTAGACCGCTTCAGTATCGTACGACATGTCGAGTCGAATCGTGCTACGCTCGCCCACCGAGAGAGTGCTCGCGCTGTAGTGCCCACAACCGCTAAGGATTATTACCCAGCAGGCGTCTTGATTTCGTGAAAGGGACGTTTCGTTGCTGTTCCCCGAGTGTTTCCTCCTCACGGTGACCTTTCGAGAGTATCCGGAGTAGTCTTGGGATGTCCCTTGGGCGTCGAAAGGCTTGTAGACTGTTGTCCAAGGAAAACTTCGTCGTGCGAGAGTCTCCAGCGCAGAGTGTGCGTTGATGTGTGAATGTGCAGCGAGAAGCAATTAAACAATAAGTGATTATTTCTGCATCCAACAACCTCTCACATGCGGTTGCTGTATCAATTCAGTGCTGCTGATCGGAGAAGAAGATTGTCGGCTGCAGTTCCAACTTGTGGATATACAAATAGCTTCGCGTATCGTGCGTAAACAGGAAGCGGGGCTCGCAACCTCCGAGTGGCCGCGCCAACAAGGATATTACTTTTTTGACCAGCTTGCGTTGCTACTGTAACACACCTGGGGAAGGATAAACGTCCATCATTGACTTCTTCGTAGCGGATTCGCACCATGCACGAACGTGCTTCAATCCACGGTGCGCGGAGGACTATACGTTTCGCGAACGCATCCAACGGTCGCAATAAAAAGTGAGTTGGTCTCACCATCTTTGATGGTCTTACCTCACCCTTACCCCATGAGTTGATCATCTCCTCTTACCATGCCACCTCCAATGGTCTGATGGGGTATTCCACCTTCCCCCAAGTGACTTCTTGATGGCTATCGCAAACGGACAGGGGATAGTCCAACGGGATACCTACATGCACATTTTGAGTGTACTTATTTTAAGTCGCCTCCTCTGCGCGCACTTGAAATGCGCGCGCGATCTGCCCGAGCCGATTGCGATGGCAACGGCGAACGCGCGCGCGCGCATGGAAACTTTCTTATTTAAATACTTGAACGTAGGCGCGCTGCTACTGCTCAAGCGGTTCTGCTGAGTTGTGTGCGCGCGCGCGTCCCGGTCTCTCGGCTCCTTTTGCTGGTGTGGTGTGGTTTGTTGGTCCGCTGCGTGCTGCTGCTGCTGCCAGAGTTCGTTTTGCCTCTCTGCCCGCTAGACACTCACTCAACTTGCTTGCTTGCATGTTGTATGCTGTATGTGCTCTCTCCGGGCATACAGTTTGTTGTGGATCTCTGTAAGCTGCCTTGCCTTGCTTACTTGCTCTCCTCAGTCTCTCCAGCTTCAACTTGTGCCCAGTGTGGCTGGCTTTGAACGCGCACGCATATTACACACATGCCGAACGTAAAATACACAAACAAGACATCTTCAAATGAAACAAACTTCTTAAATGTTCCGAATTAACCAACATTACAATACCCTGTTCCAAAATTGATGACCAATGAAGAAACAATTGAATCATTTACAAAATCGTATCCCTGAAAAATCTTGCACCAAAGCCCCATAATAGTTTAGTAGGCCGGGATGGGAGGGTCCATCCATGTTGTTGCTCCTTTGATGGTATTCCACGAAAAGCCAACATTTCCTGCGAAATCTTCCATTTCCATGCGTTTTGGTTGACGTGGGCCCTTCGCATTGTCTATCATGCCATCCAAAAGAATCCCTCATGTCGCTCCGGTTGTCAGTGGCAGTGCAGTGCAATGCCATACCCGGTGAGCGCCTCAGGTCATTGAGGGTTGATGCGAGTGCAAGCTGGTGCCATGGTCTTCTTCTTCTCGACGTGCCAGTTGGAATTCGGAATGCTGATGTTAACCTTTGCAGAGACCTTTTGTACCCGGTGTGTCTATTTAAGCATACATGTTTTATGTTTTGGTCCCGCCGAGTGACTGTTCTTTATTTCTTCATTTGTTGATGGTATGGATGCTGGTTACTTCCCTTTCTGATGGTTATGTGATGATTTAGCATTGTGGTATCGACCTTTTGGGCTTGAATCTCTTTGAAACAATGAGATACGTGCTTATACTTTGAGAGCCCATTATTGAAGGTGTTCTCTTCTTCGTTGGAATGTGATAATTCCTTTGGCCCTAGGTCAATTTCACCCTCAAATAGAGTCAATGTGTTTTCTGGAATACCCTGATGTTTGGTACTTACTAGATCTAGTCCAGCTACTTAGGACCCTTTCCTACCTTCACCTTCAGAAAGTTAAATATTGATTTAAGTTCATTAGATCTTCCAACTTCCTCAGTAGTCATTGAACTACATCCAAATTGATTAAAGTTACAAGAAACCACTTCTGTGAAGGTACCTTCTCTATTTAAGAAGGTACTCCAAGTTTACAACTATTGATGAGTCCCTTGGTACAAATTCATTGACTTTTGGACCATACCGGATATTCTACCTCTACCACCTTCATTCTTGGTACATCTACGACCAAACTGTTTCTGAATCAAGCCGTGTTGTGTGCGGTACGATCCAGCACCATGGTCGAGAGTGAGACCACTTTGGATAAAATGTAGAGAACCATGCAGAGAGAGCAATGTGAGTGAGTGTGGTGTTTATTATTGATGCTGTTTATGCGCTGGTGTGCGCGCAGCGTTCCAAGAGAGTACACCAGGTGTATGGACGCGCCCACCATCTCCTGGTTTCCTGGCCGAGCGTGGGCATGCTGTATCAAAGGCTGCCCACTTGCCATCCGCGGCCGCGCACGGCCTAAACTCTCGAAACTCTTTGCTAGCCTAGGTAGGCTCTGCTCGCAGACAGACGCGACTCGCCAGCGAACTAAACTCGTATTTATTGCATATTTATGAGTCGAGAGCGCGTTTTTGTAAAAAGTGCGGGGTTGTAGATTTAGTACGTGTATAACATTTTCCAGCGCCCACCGAGCGAAGAAACAGCGGCGTTTCTCTCTGCCGACCGTTGTTGAATTCGTTTGACCACGCGCACGCTGACGCTAGAATATCTCTGCGCAGCAGCATAATGAAACGACTTAACTTAAGTCACTCGAGGCGAAATCACCGGATGGAGGTTTTCTCTTTGTCAATGCGTCCAATTTGAGTGGAATTAATGGATTAATATTGGTTGGTACCTTCAGACCAGTGGTTTCCAATAATCCCACAAGGGTACCATATTTTTTTTAGTCCATTTCGTACTTAACCCTTTTGAGCTTCATTGCTGGTGTAATTTCGTACGCACATTGAATGCGTCTGCAGCCGCGAAGAATTAAGAATACACACATATTTGAGTCGGCTTGTGGAATTCCGTTCGGAACAATTTAACTAAACAACTTTCAACGGTACATTTCGTTTCGTCCAGCCAAGCATCCATTCGTTCATTTGCTCGCTGGTTTCAGTCGAGAGATGTGCTCTCTTCCAGCCAAACAACCGACACATCTTCTCTATCTTCCAACTATCTGTGTCTTGTTGTACGTCGAAGTATGCGCCGTACCAATTAACGTTTCGACTTTGGAGATTATTATTATACTTGGAGTACGGTTCTTCGCGTTTGGCTCCTCGTTTCGGAGATTCCAACGCTGCGTTGGTCGACCAACCCGCGTCTGCATTTGGATCTATCGATGAAAATGACCGACGAACGAAGAAGTGAGCAAAAGTCGCTCTCATGATTCATCGATTCGCCGCTAATTATAATTATAATCTAGGTGTGCAGTTAATTTCCTAATTGCAATGTCGCATCATTAATTTCCGCCTAGCACGCAGTCATTAGCGACGCAGCTATCGCGCTTATTAATCATTCATTACTTGCAAATGAGTATTTTTGCGTTCGGTTTAATTGTCAAACGTTTTTTGCATTTGTTTTTGCTGAATGGTGACCGACAACAGTTGCGAGTGAGTTGGTCGGAAGGATCGGTTCCATTCATTCATTGGAAGGAATGAATCGCGAATGATGAATAAACGTGCGCGCGTTCCGAATAAAAACCCGTCCGTCCGTTGCGGGTGAATAATGATGAAACGAAATGTCAAGGTGTTACTAATAATAATGATGATAATCAAATGTATCAGTTACGATGGGTTTTGATAGGCTCGAATTGAATGATGAATGGAAATGATTCAACAATTCGTGCGAATTGTTGTTGTTGCGGGCGAAAAAAGTGCGGATTACTAATTGTCGTTTTTTGTTTCGATTGTTTCAGCTGGCGACGATGACGGATCAAGGTGGAGCCTGGTTAGGGCGCTGATCACCAGGCCACATGGCTTATCATGGAGGCCAAACATCCTTGCCGCGCGCGCACCGACCGCGGGCGCCCATCATGAGCGTCCCGGCCCCATTGACAGCCCCGCTAGCACCCTTACGCAGCACCCAACCGCACAGCAGCAGCAGCAGTAGCAGCCACCACCATCACCATCACCACCACCACCCATCGCAGCCGCCGCCCTCGCAGCCCACGCAGCTGGTGCACCTGGTGCAGCAGCCGGCGAGCATCGCCTCCACGTCGACGCCGTCCGCGCCGTCGGTGTCGTTGGTGACGCCGCGTCCGGACTCGGAGCGCCGCAGCAACGAGTATGTGGACACGCCGTTCCGAGCGCACGTGCCGCCTTCGGCGGGCGGCGCACCGCCTCCTGCAGCAGCGGCGAGCAGTCCGCCGCCACCGCCGCGCGTCCAGCGGCCGACGCGGCTCCCCTTACCACCGCCATCGCTGTCGTCGGCCGGCGCCGCCGCCACCGCCGGCGCCGTCACCAAGCAGCCGCAGGCCGCCTCCTTCAGCAAGGAGCCCCAAGTGCCCGCCATCTGTGACACGAGACAGTCGATCATCTGCGGCGAGTGCGGCCGCTGCCGGTGCCAGGCGTGCCAGCAGCCCCGACCGCTGCCCGAATGTTGGACCAGCACGTATCGGTGCTCGGCCGACACGCTCATCGATTACGCGACGTGTCTGTGCTGTGTCAAGGGGCTGTTCTACCACTGCTCCGAGTCGGACGGTGGCGATACGTGCGTGGACCAGCCGTGCAATTGCGGCCCGGACCGTCGGACGGCGCGCTGGGGCTGTTTGGCCGCCCTCTCCTGCGTGCTGCCCTGTCTGCTGCTCTACTGGCCGCTGCAGTGCGGCAAGCGCATGGCGGAAGCCTGCTATGCGCGCCACTCGAGACTCGGGTGTCGGTGTCGGCCGAAGACGGCGTCCACTGCCGGCCAGACGCTGAACACGCCCGAGAAGCGGCTGCTGGACGTCTCTCCAGACTTTTAAACCAGGTGTCGCAACGCTTCCCTCCCGAAATACATTCGCATCAAATCATTTTTATTTGATATCGTCTTGAAACGGGGGCGCGTCCTGTGCTTATCCTTACACGAAGTTGCTAACCAAATCCAGCAGCCAGTGCTGAACTCTTCTAGTTGTGTGAACGTAAAACATGCGACAACAAATATGGTGCGCGCGCCGCTCAAATTCACACCCAGCAAAAAAGGATAGAAACACTCGCACACGAGAAAACAAACTGAAAAACTTTTCGGGGGTACGAAAGTAAAAGATGAGAAGGATGAAAATCAAAATGTAAAACAAAAGTAATACTATATATACTTTATATTAATTTATTTTTTTTGTAAATATGGGGATGTATAACTGTATAAAGTTTTTTTAAACGACTGTTAAAAATTATTTAAAAAATGAATTAATAATTGCAAAGTGCTTTTGTGAGTTCGCCAGTACCTCGATGTCTGTGTGCCCCTTTGCGCGACTAATTTGGAGCTGCTACCACCACCGAAAAAACACCGCACATTTGGGCGAATCGAGGAACAACAACAAGAACATCCCCGATACGATCTGCGACAAGAAGATGTAATGACCGAGTCATTCATTAGCGTTCTGTTTTGTTTTTTTGCATTTCTACCTGCCTTCTGCAAAGAATGGTAGACAGAAAGGGGGCACGAGAGCAATTTGGGGTAACGGCTCTCCAGTATTATCTAGTCCTGCGTGTTGAAACATGAAAAACGCGCTTTCACTACTCATCGAGCTACAAAATAACGTCAAAGAGACCCGAGTTTGTAAAACGAGAAACAAAAGAGAGTACAACACTTATCTATATATTATATATGACATACACACCTAAAGTAAATCGAACGTAATCTATACCTACACAAGTATAAATTAGGAATCTAACCGATTGATGGATGGTTGCAAAACCATTGGTAGTAAAGAATTGTAAACGTGTAAGCGAACAGAACTGAAATATTGTTAAGCTAAAATACTCCTTTTCATTCATCTCTATACTCTGTTGTTAATACTAAATGCGATTGCAACTTCTCTCTCAATGTGTTAAAATGGTGTCTATTCGTAGCTGTAATCTATGTAACTTCGAATGCCGAGCACATTGCTAGTTTTCCTAGAGACCATTCATTCTTTTGTAGCTCGTTGACGTTCAAGCTGAAACGCGAACCAAAATGTGCGTGCGAATGCGATGATATTTTATGATATATGATGTATGAATGTTTAATATCCAATTGTAACAAAGAATTATTAAGAAATATTAATACACGAAACAAATACACAGTACCATTATTACAAGGATAATGATGATGAGGACGCCCGACGCGGCGCCAAGAAGAAATGATGGAAGGAATTAACTCTTGTAGAGGACAACACATTGCGACGTGTTTGCATATGTTTGAACCAAAATTATGAGAACAAACGTCGCTCTAAATGTAATTAATCGCGTCTTGTTTCTCCCGTAATTGTCAAGTCGTATCTTACAAAAAAGAAATCCATGTTGTGTATGTATGTCTCTAACAACTGTAGCTCACACAAGAAATGAATGAAATGAATTGGCGATTGAAGTTCGACAACATTCATCGGCCAAAACCGATTCGATGATTCGAGAGTGTTACAAATTAGCACGTAAAATAGGTAGTAGAGATAAACTAAACTAAAAGCAGAGAGTATATTTTTATACGAGACTTGTGAACACGAAGAAAGAAAGAAAAAAGGATAATCCATATTATAAGACTTGTATGGCAAAAACGGAGTGATTCTTGTCGAATTTCAATCGAAGCTAGTGTAGTTTAAGGACAGGCGAAGTTACATACATGAATTGCCCATCACATTGACCGTTTTGCGATTGCAAAATGTTGCAGCGTTCGCTTTTCGCGCATGAAATGCGTCACGATAGACGAAAAGTGAGCGTTGGAATATTTCCGAACGGCAATTTGTACGTCCCGGTCGTTTTTACCGACCTGTGAGACGCGCAGATTGTAGAATAGAATTGCTACCAATTGTAGAAATGTGAGGAGCAACAAATGACAACAATTGCAATTGCACAGAAAGCAGGCGTGCAAACAAAAATTTGAAACGAGTGCCAAATACAGGCGCGCAGAGAGAAAAAAGAACACATTGTAGCTATATGACTTGTAAATATAAACAAAAAACTGTAATATTACTATCTAATAATGTTAAAAATAACACGAAACCATCGTCAACAAATTACATTGTTGTTGTCCGTCTTATTTCGCTCATTCTCAATCGATCGTTTCTAACATTGATCCTTGTTTCCACCACATGTTGCGCCTTTTTGCGGGCGATTTTTAGCACTTTTTCGCAGGTTTTTGCAGCGTTGTTCGGCTGAAAAGTTCACATATCATTTGCGAGCTGGGCGTGGAATGTGAGAAGTTTCGTTGCCTCGCGCGCTGTAGTTGTGCGGTTCGACGAGCGAGGGCCGGTCACATGACCGGAAACGCTACTTATATGTGTATACGCAGGCAGGATGATTTCCATCTGGTTACATCCTCATCAAGAGAGCGACTCCAAAGGAATTTTTAACCGGCATAAAAACGCTCACATACAGCGCATATCCCACACGTTTATTCGCCTTTCGAGCGCATGTGTCGCTTTCATAAGCGATGTAAACGCAACAAGACGACGCCCAAAGAGATGGAAATGCAGCTAAAACCATCAGTTATCAGCTTATCGATGTGAAAAATGTTTCGAGTTGATGAACTTCCATGTGAGTACATTTCATAACTATGAGTACATATAATGTACACTTGTAAACTACGATGACAAGTGGCACATTGCATAATTGATAATTGCAATAAATTAGCAGTAATTATGCAATCCATGCAACGCCTAAAAGTCGACAACCCACAATTCATCTTCTTCAAGTTGGTTGGCAACACTGCAACAACACCAGCTGACATATTTCTCCCATTTTGCATTTCCGTACGGTCGCTGTAATTCGCGTGTAATTTTCGTGGTAAATTCGATTGAAATTAGGGTTGTGCTACCAGAAAGTGCGTCATAGGTGACTTCAATTTGGAAAATTTATTGATCAGGTTCGTGGGGAAACAACTGAAACATCAAACAACATCCGTCCGATTGGTGCAACAATAGGAGGCTGTGCATTGCATACGGAGAACGTGGGTGAGATTTTATTACGGCCGTATATCAAACATTCCTGTTTAATTCATTCGTTGCATGCTTTCAGCGCGCATTATTTAAGAGGTTATTAAAATATTCGGTCGCATGCGGTAGAGCAATTGCCTCGCATAGAGACGAACGAATGATTGTGACGTCATCTTCTACAAAACGGAATGCACGAATCCGTTTGTCATCGATGCATCTCAACAAGAACAAACGCCGAAAGAATGCGGCGTAACCCATAGACGACGCACATCGGGACAAAGAGGCAACGTAAGAAATTCAAGTGAATTCACGTATTTCGAGTGGGCATTGGAGTCCTTGGTCCACGTCGGGGAATCCTTTCCGAGAAGTGTGCTGCATTCCTGCACCGGGTTCGTGGCTGAAGGCAGGCGCTCTCACACGGTAAGTGAATCATTTTCGGTGCGTTTTCTTTTTTCTTTGTAAAAATCCTATAGCGTCCGCTGCGTTTCCAATCTCTTGCGATCGTACATTTATACGAATGGCGGCTATTTCGGGATGTCTGCGAAGTCTAGCACAGCCAGCATCCAGCAAAGAGTAAACACAACTTCCACACGAAGGAAATCGCTTCCTACTTGTTACACTCCCTGCGCGTTTATTTACGTGCCCGTTGATATTCGTGGATTCGTCTACTTTTATATGATGCGTTCTTAATATATGCGTGCTTGGCTGGAAGAGATAGGTGCAAGCTACTAACTTCGTTGGAAAATGATTCGATGGACGTCTGTCTGCGTTTTCCGACGACGACGACGTCGACGTCGTCTAGAAACCTCTCAGACATTCGGCATAAATAAGTCATACACATGAATGTATTCCTCTTTCGTGGGGACCAAAATAATTCATTCAAAACATCATGCACATTGAAAAATTGTTCGGGCAATTTTTTATGCTTTAAACGAGTAGAAAATCCCAATCAAATGTGTGAATGAATCATTGAAATCACTCGAATTTTTTGGTAAAAATTCAACCACAGGAAATTGAATCATGTGTAACTAATCACTTCATGATTAAATTTGCAAAAATGTATGGGATTGTACCTGAACTTTAAGTACAAACTCCCACTTTAATTTCTTGAGAAAACTTCTGTGTGAAATCATAGTTGAATCTCGAGTCATATGCATACATTCTGCTTCAGCAATAATAATTTCCCATAATTTAAATTCCGATGCAAATTTAGATGCGCTCTGTGACTTCGTATTCATGATTTCATTCGGATTTGTATTTTACTCAATCATGATTGCAACTTTCTTAAAAGTCCACGAAATTCTTCATCCCTTGAACTGAAAACTTCAATTAACTTTGTAAACTTGATGAACTCAATGCTTCGATGCAAATTGCAAATGAAGTAGTTTTACGACTAAAACTGTGCAAAATTGTAGATAGATATGAATTATCGAACACGATGTGAATCCAGGCTATTCGTACGAGTTTATAAGTAGTCTTCACATCAACAATCCATCTTACATATTCATTCTGAAGTTCTTTCGCAGTGATGGGTATAGCGATTTATAGTTTTTTGAAAAAAGCAAAATTATTTTCTAAAAAAACATTTGGAACAATAATTTTTTTGAGGAAAATTTAAAATATTATTTATTTAATTAATAAGGTTAGTTAAATGAATAAAATCTACCCGATTAAAAAAAAAACAACGTTCGATTCTTCAATTTCAAAAGTTGTACTTGATAATATATAGTATCTATTTTATTATTAAAATTCCAGTAATTCTTATGAAAAAATCTAAATTCCGATACAATATTATAAAAGCACAACTCTTTAACTTTAAAAATTTTCAAGAACGAACCTTCTATCTCAATTAGTTTCCAAGATATTCAATTTTGATTGAAACCATTTCTACATGTGTATTACTAATTTTCTTTCAAGTATTTTAAAATTTTAAAAGAATAAGTCGAAAGGTAAAAAGACGACCTTTCATTCGCTTTTTTAATCATGAAAATCGGCCCAGTAGTTTTCGAGTTATGATCAAAAGAAGTCTTATGGAAATTTACATGGGGATTCAAACCGGAAACATGCCCTCGAAAAATTCATGATGGCTGCTTCCATTTGATTTACATTGGTCCTGCTAAGGATAAAGCTGCACTTCCTTCGTCCTTCCTTGGTCGATTCAGTTTAGTTTTTACATTTTCTTTAATATCTCGAGAACGGCTCGACCGATTTCCACCAAATTTCGCACATAGACTAACAGATAGACGGCGGTTTAGATTTTGGGGGCGGCAAGTCCGAAAAACGGTTGGGGGCGGCTATTTACCGCAGGCAAAGTTGAAAAATACCCGAAACTGGTAGATCGGTTCGATTAATTTCCATCCAATTTTGAATATTCAATGGTATCATGACGAAGATACTGTAGCGGGAGCGGCAGTGGGAAAATCTTCCGGGGGCGGCAGATAACAACCGTTGAATATCTCAATATACTTTTGTTAATATCTCAAAAACGGCTGGTCCGATTGGCTTCAAATTTTCACCATTTGTTTATTATACAATTATCAATAAATATCCAAATTTTTAAGTTATTCTGTCGGTTTGTTTATAAATTATTAATTGTTATAGTTAAAATATGGTATATAATAAAGTTTGTATCAGATTTTCTCCGAAACGGCTTAAGCAATTGTTACCAAACTTGATACATGGCTTGTCCTATGTTAGAAGACAATTTTGCTTGAGGTGGAATGAATAAGTTTTTTTTTGAAAAAAAGCAAAGAACCATCCAGCTTTATAACTCATGCATATTACGTGCGTAAACTTGTCCCAAGCACAAGATTCATCGATCGGCCTTCTTGAATCTTCTCGTATCTGCGAATACATGAATAAACTGAATCTGCAAAATGAGTGGCAAATAAATTTAAAAAAACGAATGAATATGATAGGTAAATCTATAGCAGTATACGTTGAATCGCAATCGTTGTAGTTGATTGAGATTGCTTATATAATAGCCATGAACGGGTTAAACCTAAATTTTGTTTGTAAATCATGCATGGCAGGACGTAAAAATTTCGATCGAAAAATCTAGATCGATGAATAACGAGGAATGCGTATAGTTGGAATTCACGTTTATGTGAATATCGTAATTGACTGTAATAATAATAAATTAAACGGAAGTCCTCAATGTTGCCAGCTTGTTGTTGGCATCTCTCTTTCTGCTTGGTTGTTGAATGAATACAACTCTAACAGGATGGAGCCAACATTATGGCGTATAGGAAGGCTAATAAGAAGAATAAAAATTCATTAAAAATCAATAGATTTCAAAGAAGTTAATAAGGAATGCGGAGGAAATAACCACAATTAGAGTTGAAATTGGTAGTCGATATTTAATTGGATACAAGGTTTCATCAGGACTGGATTTATATTTTTTGATTCACATACACACACATTTATAAAATTAAATTTCCAATTATATTGATTCTGATTGTGTGACGAAACTCTGATTCAAGTTTTATAATTTTCAATATACATTTTCGAAATTATCGCACCAACAACAAACACTCAACAAATGCATTAATTTATGAAAATAAAAATAATTATACGCTGCACGCGTAGTAAATGAACGGGCAGCTCGTTGCAACAAATAAGGAAATGCAACCTAATAATTGTTGGGTGTATGAACCGAATGGAAGTCGAGCCTGCACAATGCTGCAATGAATGCATACACAGTCGGGCGAGCATTTGGAAAAAAGTGCGTAGTTGTGAAATATTTTAGTGACAAATGTGGCGCGTATCCGGTCTCCTATTACATATCCAGCACGCAGATGCAATAAATTAAAAACGCGGCCCCGGCCGGCTCCGTTTCATTTCGCTTTTGGTTCCGTCAACGATGTTTGTATTTTGCTCGCTAACAAATTGCCGCAGCATTCATAACACGAATGACGTTTTTACCATTTTTATGCCAATAACGCAAGCAACGCCCCATTTGACATTCGTTAATGATTTCCACTCTGAACGATAGAAATACAAATTTTACATGATGGTTCTCTTTCCGTCTGTTTTTAGGTTGTTTCGAGAGAGAAGGTCTTCCTCCCACACTGATGCTGCTCGTTTCATTCAAGGTAGGTGTCGATTTTATTTGTGACATTTTACAACATGTGTTTGTACGTTTTGATGACGCTCGTACAACAAGTGGTACGATTCTATGGAGGGCAGATTGCAATTCGCGCGAAATTCGGATGAATAATGTCGGTCGGAATGGAAGCCGGAAACATGTGAATGCGAACGCAAATAAAGGCCAACTAACTTTTAACATCAGATAGTCAATAGGTGATGCACAATGAAAGGCATTCTGGGAAGGCAGATTTTTTGCCGGCAAACAAACGTCCGATTTATGTTTGGTTGCACTTCATTTTATGCACACTACTCGTCAGATAATACCAAGAATGTGTGGATTTCTTCATTCTATAAGTGCATGTTGCTCTTTTGGCGGTTGGGTGGTTGTTAGGAACCTGCCCAGCCGTTAGCTTTGAATACCATGGTATACTCATTTTCACTTCCCTCTGTTTACCATTTCTTTTGAAATCATCAATTTTCATTGTTTAACCGCCCAAATCTCATGATAGAATACCAAAAACATTTGCAACCAGAAAATCCTTGAAGGTCACCTTCAATTTGAAGATATTCCCTCAGCCCCTCATAATTTCAAAAATCATTGGACTCACTCAATTTTTGAAGGTAGTGATTTCGGGGTTTGATTGTATGCTGTCGTTGTGCAGCTGTTGGAAATTTTGGGGAAGTTGGGAAGTTCACACACTCTACCCAGTTATGGTTGCAGCGGCACAAGGTGCGGCCCACCATGTACCATGATGGCATGAGGGGCTCTTCTTCCAAAAATCTTCTCGTCGGCGGCATCGAGAGACCACTTGTGGATTTACAACCTCCCTGAGTGCATTAATTAAATGCGCATTTTTCACATGTTTTTTTTTTGTACTCACTGCTCCTCGTCCTCATCGTATTTCATTTCCCTTTCTGGTCGCGTATCTTTCGCTCGGCGTACACTTGTTCGCCATCTCTGTTCGGCTTGTGTGGGCCACTTGAGGACGACGACTGATACGTTGTAGGTTGCAGCTTCCTGTTTTCGTTCCGCATTTGTATTTTATCAACGAACGACGACCGCATGCACACGATGCATTCATTCAACTTCATTCATTCGAGAGTCCAATCGTGGAATTGAATTGAATTTAAACTGTGAGGACAGTCAAGGATTTGATGGCATTGGTATGGTTCCAAATCAAAAAGTAAAAGTTCAGAAATTGCTAAAACATTTTGTTAGTGAACATGAAAGTCTGCAGTTTAGTTGTAACTTTTTTGAACTATGATTTATTTTCTACATCAATGGTCAGCAAAAAGTTTACAATATGTAATTTTAGTACTAGATTTGCCATGTCCAGTTTAGACATTGGTAATTTTTGCCAAAAAATGCAACCACAGGAAATTGAATTATGTGCAATTAATCATTTCCTGGTTAACTTTGAAAAATATCTATGTGCAAGTGCAAATTTCCAATTCTTTTCCTTAAGAAAACTTTGAGTAAAAGTTCAGTACTTGCTAAGCATTTTGTAAACGAATCAGTTTGCATTTTAGTTACAACAACATCATTTTTTAAATTTGATGTGTTGTCTTATATCAGTGGTCAACAAACTTTTTCGATGGCTGACCAGTAACTAAGTTTTACTTATTCATTTTAGATATGTCCAATTGGTATGATTATATGATTATAGGGATACTTTTTAAAAATACTTTCAATAAGAGTTTAGGCATATTCCTCAAAAAGTGGTTGCAAGGATAACCCTTTAAATGATTTGGTGATCATGATAGGTCATTGTTTAGCTCTAAATATTTGAAGACCTTAGAGTGATCCACATTGATCACAAATGACTTCATAATGTGTGGGTTCATTAACACACACTCGAATGAAATTCGCACGTCGTTTGCTCGTACATTTGGCAATTAATTTCGCTGATGCGAATATGTGTGAGACCACATGGTTGCAAATCGGGCGTAGGCATTGCATCATTATGTCGCGCGTCCGGCTGGCACAAGAGGTATGCGCACAATCGCATCCATCGCATCCGTCGTAGGCTGGATGGTGTGAAGGAGTCGCCGAAGGAGTTGGCCAGATGGTAGATGTGACCATAACGACAATTGTATCAGGTAGGAGCACACCATTCGAACGCAATCAACAATCCGATACACACAAACACACACCGACCGAACTCTGATTTCGTCCGGCAAACTTCTTCGGCTTCGAGAGAAAGCGCATACGAAATCGACATCGTCGACCAATTCGACTCCTACCCGCGAACGAACAAGAACAACACCTCGGCAAATTCATGCGCTAGAAGGTACGTGCATTGAATGAACGAACCGTCGCGTCGGGTAATTCATAAATTATTTGTGTGTTTGTGGTAAAAGGAGTTGAACCAACGCACAAAACGAACATAAAATATGTAATAAATGTCGTAGCATTTAAGATATACGCCATTCGCGTTCCTTGGAGGACGTCGATGTCCTCCCCTGCCACGACAATAAACTGGTAGATTTTTTAATAGGCGCAACTAATGATCTTCGATTCTTAGAAAATTTAGTATTGGTTTTGCACATTGCAAACGGTCGTTTGTACGCGTATTGCACGTGCAGTTTTTTCGTGAAAATCAACTGCATATTGATTGGAGTCATTATTGATATGGTAATGAGATGTTTCAACAATTTTCCATTAATAGTTCGAGACGGTTGTGGGCAGCGGCCGTGTAACTGCGCGCATACTTAGATAAACAAATATTTGTCCAACAATTTGGTTCAATTCACTAATTTGTGTGTTATGTATGCATGCGGCAGCAACAGTTGCTTATGGCATTCGTACTTAATTGACCAGAAATTCTATCGTAAATATGAAGTTGTTATTATGAATGAATCCGAATTATGAATGAAATTTCATGATGACGTTCGTTGTTTTTACGGCGTTTTATAACAATAACAACAATTTACCTCACGTGTCTCACAATTACATTCATACTTTGCAATTTCACTTGTTGTCTTCATCAACATTCATTTACATTTTCACTGCATACAAATTACATTATAAAAACTAATCGAACAGGTTTCGGTTCATATAATTTATTCTAATTATTAATTAATAATGAAACTTTGTAGTTTCGTATACCAATTGACATTGATCACTAGTGATCGTCAACAATTTCGAACCCAAGTATTATATATCGTATGTGATGTTGCTAGTTAGTTGATCTAATTAAAATGCTGAAATCCTTCAAAGCAGCGAACAGAAAAGTACAAATTTTGGAGCGCGTTTTGCTCTCTGGTTCGTTCGTTCGTTCGTTCATTCGTTCGGTGCCGGTTCTATTTTCGGTGGCGGATGTTTACTAAATATATTATACGCCGCACTTCCTGTCCAACAATCCAACAAGTATAATACGCTATTATATTCCATATCGATTCGACGATTATATTATATTTCGATGGCTGCATGCGTCGCCTCACTTCCAATCCATTCCGTTTCATTCCCATTCATAAACACGTCATTACGACATTCGAGATGCCACGACAAACAACATTGCGTATAAACTTGTCCACAATCATCATCGACCGATTGCACCATCAATTCGTCTCATTCACAGTCTCTCGATCCAATCCAATCCAATCCAATCGAAAAACTGATACCGGATGATAATGCTAAACACTATCAGATTCATTTGGATATTTCCTATCATTCCACAATCGTCGTCTAATGCGACGCAACAATCTATTGATAAGCGCAATTGATGACATCAATGTCGAATTAGGTGAATATTGAATTGATTTTTTGATTTGAATTCGTCAAATGGGAAAAACTTTGGATAAAGTTTTCAACCATTTAAATGGGTTTACAAATCAGGTAAATGATATTTGAGTTGATTGATTTATCAATTTTGAAATCTGCAATATACCTTCAAAGATAACTCATAATTTTTAGCATTTTTCGAATGTTTTTGATAGATCTTCGTATCATGACTTCCTATCGAAAAATTTCAATTATACTTTCTTGAACTTGATCAAAGTTAAATTATGATTGAGTTGATTGGTTCATCATTGTTGAAGTCTTCAAACATGACCCATCAAATTTGGGCTTTCTCAAATATTTTTGACATCAAAAAGACACATTTGGATCATTTGAAAAGTGATCTTATCTTCATCGAAGCATTTCGCTATCCAAATCTGTCAGAGTGAATGTTAAATCGAGTGCGTTTAAAGCTGCGTACGAGCGTGTCGAGTGTGTGCATGGCGCGGGGTTCGGCCGGATCGTCTCGAAATCGTCACTTCCGGTAGCGCGGGGGCCAGGCCGTGGGAACACCAAGCGCCGAGTCTCTTTTTTTCCAACTCCACACGTACGTGGGGCTCTCAGCTTGCGCTTGTACTGCTAAAATCAAAAACCTGCCTTTGCCACCATCATCATCATTCATATTGCTCGGCTCTATTTTCCAGTACTCGAGTTTCAAAACAACATCCACATAGCAGCACTTTTCCGCCCATAATTTGGTCCTTTAATTCCACGACTCTTCTTCGTCGACCAAATCAAAATCGATGAATGAACGAATGGCTTGGTGAATGAATGAGTGCAGAATTAATGAATGAACACGAAGAAGAGAGCGCAAGCGAACGAAAGGAAGGAAGTGAAAATTCTTCATGCATGGCAGGATCCAACTCACACGCTTCCTTTGGGCAGACATATTGGCTTGCAGTGTCGTCGATGGCGAATTTGAATAATTTTATTATTATGTCTTCGTTTATTTTATGGACGTCGTCCTCAATAGATCATTGCGATTAGAGTTGCTTATTCTGCAGTGTTCTTTGTCGGGCAACATCCAGGCTCTAATTATATCGCAGCGATGAGACGCTCTCGTCGCCATCATCATCGTCGGACTTCCGTTCGGTAATTGATAAGTTGTGCGTCGCGATAAAAACGCTCATTTGCACGTAGGCAGATTGCGCTCGTAATTCAGTCCATTTCATGTTGGCCTCTTTGGACAGCGTGTATATTCGCCACCAGCAGCATCCTCGTCGACGACGTCGTCGTCGGTCGTCGAGGATGATGGCGCGGAGATGACGTGAAGTACTTCATTACTTCCTCTCCGGTCTTCGTTCAACCGGTTCGCCAGTTGGCCGCTTCCTTTTTTCGGCCCGTTCGGCTGCGTGCAATATTTCGCCTTCAAATGCTGCTGCGGGCACCACAATCCGATCGAAGACGCTGGCTGGAAAACGAAGCAACAGCCAAAGAAGAAGAAAAAAAAAAAAACATCCAAAACGGGAGGAAGTGAACATCCAGTCACAGCATCCACAATTAGAACTGTGCGCGCATGTTCTCAGGCAAAAAACTCAAGTTTCTACGATTTTCGAATCGCGCGCGTTCCCAACCGGATGTGGGGCATCAACTTATCGGCCAAATCGCACACGGCCAACTTTGATTTTTCAATGCTCGGCGCTCGTTTAAGACGATTTGCCGGGAATAAAGAGTTGCTAATTGGCTTCCAACGCATTAGGCACCGGAAGCGGATCATCTAAACGCCTTCGGAAAACACCAGGCGCTCACGCCATTCGAAGGGCACGTCCCCATGGGACACACATAATGCCATGAAAGCAGCGGAAGTACGAAAAGCTGGAGGCTTTCAATGATAAATTTAATACGCTGCCTCTTCACGCACCAAACGCCCAACTTCCCGTCGTCTCGCTTACGCGCGCGTCTCAAGACGAGGACGAAGAAGGCTCTACCATTTCGCTGCTTCCGGTCGGCGGTGGTGTGCGCGTATCCGTCATTCCACGTCCGTCATTGAGAACGTAAGCAAATATCCATCCATTCATGAATTGTTGCGTTTGGTGTTGGATGCGCACAACAAAGGAGCGCGATGCGAAGAAGCGAAGCGAGAGGCCGGAAGGAAGCAATGAAAAGTACACGCCGCATGCGTTCGTACATAATTTGTCTTTCGATATCGACGAAGATCTCCTCGGATTGCATTCGAAGCTTCTTGGGAGGAAGCGACGACTCGAGGTGTGCTGTACGCGAGGTGAATTGGAAAACAAGAAACGAAGAATGAAGCAACGGCATCACCGAACACTTGGTTGTCGAAAACAATAAGTAAAAACGTGTAATGACTGCGTGATTAACCGTAATACGTTTTTAGCTTTGTCAAGGACATTCTATAAGTGCGGATTACATTCGTGACTATTGCTATTTACTTATTTTCTGACAACGTTCTTAACTTGTCTCATTATTTGTATGTTCTTCATTCAGCCTTCTTGAATTCGCAATCATTTGATTAGCAATTTCATGCGCAGATGTGAAATTTTGTAATATGAATATGTTTTCATCTAGACTTTTTTTGGTCGACATCTTCGAAGCACTCATTGTCAATCGACTTATGATGTTGATGAGAAATGGTGCAAAATTGTATGTAAGTCCCAAATGGAATGGAACATATGCGCGTGTACGTTTTGGCATCACTTTTGGCCACCAGCCCGAATAAAACGCTGCCATTAATTAAGCGACATCGCTATTCCATTCAAGGGGCCATATGCACAATCGCGAATGCGCTAGAGAATGCTAGATTTCGTTTCGTTGGTGTCATCATCATCATCATCATCGGGCTGCGTTTGCTGTATGTGCGCGCGCTTTTGTGAATTACGCATTCTGAATAAACAGTGTCACATTGTCGAGAATAAGTGCACGCTAATTATAACGCTCTAATCGTAATCGCTGAGGAATTCTTTTCTTTTTTTATATGCGCGCACAGCAATTATTACGCCATGCGCGATGCTCGCTCGCTCGCGCGCGCGTTTGGTGAATTCGTTCGCGCAATCGGGTCAGGCGCGCGACGAAATTTTGTTTGATAGCCAAATACGAGCGGAAGTTGCCACCGGAAATTGATAAGTGGATCTAGATCGAAGTCGTTTTCGGTCGAAGGAAGTGTTTTATTTGTAAGACAAATGTGTTCAAATTTTACAAGTAAATGTTTTAAGTACTACTAATTACATTTTTACGTTTTGTTCAATTCTAATTCATTTGTAAGTTCAGTTTAAATTCCTCAATACACGTCAGTTTTTTGAAAGTTTGTTCTGTAATCATGGATGGTAACTTTAAAATTTGTCAAAATTCAAGGTTGAGAGTTTAAAATCCATTCAAACTTTTAAAATACAAATTTTCTTCACTTTTCAAATCCAGGACTATAAAATCATATCATAACTGGGAGATATCTTTTGACTAACATAGATTACAATTTGGCATTTGGTTTAAAGTTAAAAATGAAAGTTTTAAAACTATTTAAACTTTTCAATTCGAGTTTAAAATTTACCATAAAATCATTCCAATTTTCCTTGAATCTTAATTATTAGAGTTTACAATTTGGTATTTTGTGAACATTCAGAAATGACAATTTTAGTAGAAACTTTAAATCCAAGTTTTAAATAGAACCATAAAAACATATTAACTTAAAAAACTTTGTTCTCTAAAATTTTCAGAATCAGGAACGACAATTTCAACTTTTATTCAAGTTCAGAACTATAAAAACATGTCAACTTTGGAAAATTTTCTCTTTGGAGTTTTTGTTTAGCAGGTTTTACAATTTGGTATTTGCTTCAAATTTTGTAAAGACCATTTTAAAACTGTTTAAACTTTGCAATTCTAATTGAAATTTGACCATAAAATAATCCCAATTTAGGACAATTTGCCATTTTAATCTTCAATATTATCATTTTGTTTAAATTGAGAAATGGAAACTTTAAATCTATTGAAACTTTATAAATCCAAGTTTTAATTAGGACTGAAGATCATGTTAACTTTAGTAACTTTGTTCTTTAAAATATCCTTAATCAGGAATGACATTTTCAAATTTTATTCAAATTCAGAACTTGTAAACTTTGATAACTTTTGTCCTTTGAGTTTTGATTAACAGAAATTAAATTAATGGCATTTCGTTCTAATTTAGGAATGACTGTTTTAAATCATTTGAAATTTCATATTTTAAATAGTACGTTAAATCTGCTTTATAGCTTCAAACTCAGGGAGTCAATTTTCTGAATTTTTTTTCTTTTTGAGTTTTTGATTAGCAAAGATTAGAATTTGGCATTTGGTCCAAATTTAGGAATAACAGTTTTAAACTGAATCCTAACTTTGGAAAGTACACTCTTGGAAACTATTGAATTCCAAGGACCACAGAATCATATTATCTTTAGAAACTTTATTTTTGAATTCTTCACAATTAGAAATGACAATTTCAGATTTCATCAATGAAACCAATACAAATACCATTAGACTCCTTAATTTCTAACAAGTGTACTATGAAACCAGACCATTAAGAAGAAAGATTCTTCTTCAGTTTATAACACCTGAAAAGAAAAAAATATTTAAGCTTCAGTTGGCATATTACTAAACAAAATCGTTGTTATTGTTTTCGTATCATAAAGTATTCAACTCTTGAATAATGTGGATGCACGTGTGCACTAAACTCTTCGTTTTTTACCCGTCCTCTCCTTCTTCGCCCATAGAAAGCAGCCCGAGCAGGTTTCGCGTTCATTAATATTTCTCTCGATGCGTTTCCGTACTACGCGTTCGTTTTGCTTCCATTTGGGTATTCCTCATTGTCGCTCCGTTCCATCTGATGCTCCTAATGATCTTGCACCAGGCTGCTGCTTCTGGTCTCTCGTGTGCACACACTCTTGTGTGAAGAGCTCGCTGATCGCTGAAGAGAGGAGCCGAGGTGTAGCCCGGTAGCTACCTGAATCGCTGCTGCTCACGTACGCTTTTTATACGTATTCAATGTGCCATAATGGTCAGCCCGTTGAAAACCGTGCGCCCCGAAATGCGACGGAAGAAGAAGAAGAGATGAGAGCGCGCGAGCGACTCGGGCACCATATCCAGTGGCGTACCCATGAAGATGCCATCCACGTACCTCTTCTTCAAGATTCCTCAAATTTGTACCATAGAAACAAATTTGAACATCTTGCCACTTTTGCCATTCTATAACCAGGTGGAAATTTCAATACCTTGATGAGAGATTGGGAGTTGGAGGAGTTCGTAGGTTGTTACGCTGGTGATGAGTGCACCACGAAGAAAAACAACTCCAACGACATCACCGAGGACGCGACGTTCTCCACCAGCTGCAGTGAACTGCACTGAACCTAAACACCAGCTCGCTGCATACTACGGGCACGCTCGTCGAAGAAGTAAGAAACAAATCGTCGAAACTGAAGCGATCTTGAAAGTGAAATAAAAAGGCAACGACGACGACAATAACAACAACCGCTTAACATAAACAACGCGCGCGCAGAGCACACCCGGTGAAGATGCGGATGGTCTCGGTCAGCATCAGCACCACGACGACGAAGATGAAGCGAGATGGTCTCGGCAATTCGATCCCTTTGTGGTGCAAGATGAAAAATAAAAACGCGAGCGTGGAAGACGCGCGGCCGAAGAAACCGAATAATCTGAGACCTAGTCGCAATATAATTGATTTCCTGGTATATAAGCGACGCATGCTCGTGAAATAATAGTCGGACAACTCGTGCCTCATAAACTATAATATCGTTTTTTCGATTGCTTTCTTTTTGCTTCGAGACTGCCCATCTAGTTTTTCTCCTTCTGAAGTCTTGCATTGTCCACAACTCGGATTCTTCTAATGCGCTCGTTCCATGCTCCATGCAGCTTTTCAAACAAGTCCAGCCGAAAACTTCTTCAACGCGTTATTTGCCATCGTTATGTCATTTGTGCGTCGGCCCCTGCAATTTAACACGTCACAAAAAATCCGGTAATTTCTTATGCAATATCGTAATGATAGTAAATAAGAGGTGCAAAAAAGCGTAACAAAATGCACTCCAAGCTTGGACTTCCTAGATATTGAAGAAGAAGAAGAAGAAGAAGAAGGTGAAGAAGTTGAAGGACGATGAGGGTTCATTGCAGGAAGTCACCCCGAAGAATCATGGAAAGAGTATGCAAAATTGTTATTTGTTGTTGCTTGGTTTTCAACTCATGATGAAAGCGGAAAGTCTTTTGAAAAAAACCAAAATGTCTTGGTGGAAATCTCTGTCTAATGAGTCCACATGTAATTGGAATCAAACTACAGTGAAACTAGAGGAACTTGGATGGACGAAAGAACTCTGAGCACGAAAACGTGCGGCTGCAACTCTGCAAACCAAAGACAAGATGCTTGGATATCTTCGCGAAGCAGCCATTGGAGTTCAAGTCCTGGGAGCAAGAAGAGACCATTCTCTTCAACGCATCTCTCAAGGTCGCTCGAGCACCCCGTCTAAATCCGACCAATAATCAATGACTTCTTGAAGATGATACACATGTAAAGCTTGCATAAAGTTCGTCCAATATTAACCATCCGCTTCTAGGTCGTGCTGGTCTTGTTGCATTTCTTTCTCGCTGAAGATGTCGACGATACGTGCAGGACAATAACGCGCGCTGAGGAGCGATGCTCTGAATTGATGATCAATAAACTATTAGAGTCTCTAAGTTTGTAAGGGTCCATTCTGTTATTCTGACCTTTGCCATTAGGTTCTTCTTAAGTTGCTTTCAAATCTCAAATAACTTCAACGATTTTGCCTGACTTTTGTCATTAGCCGAAGATTTTGAGTGATCTTCATTCAAAATTTCAATTGAATGATGCCTAGGCTTAAAATTCTTCTAGGCTTGTCCACTTGGATTGTAAACATCAACAAGGATATATATACCCAGGCAAAAGGCGAAACTAAGGAAAATAATAGCACGTAAACATATTTGGGGTACGTGGAGCTAATAATGATAAACAAAGATTATCCGTGCAGATATTTGTGCGAACATGTGTGTGCGTCGACGCTCTGGGCGAAGAGCTAAACATAGGATCGAAACGCAAATTGGATACACACATTCGGCCGAGAGAGCGGTTCGCATACGGCACAGACACGCATAAATTTGTAATACGTAGCCGAGGAGAAAATGTTATGATATTGTGTAAGGCGAGTGGGCAGCAGGTTAAAAATACAACTAAATTGCTCAAAGTGTGGGTGTCGAACCTAAATTCCCAGAACGCTGGTAGGTGTCCGATTCATTCAGAATTGAATGAGAGAGAATATGTGCGGCTTGGCGCGCGCGTCTCTCCGCATTTGATACCGAACAATAATCATTCAAAGCGCACAAAAATGAACGACATCTCTCCTCCTCGACTCTCGTCGCATTCATCCGCGCAGCATCATTCATTCGCCATTAAGCTCTTCCTACTCCCGCTTCCTTATCCAACGCCCAACGCAACGACGACGACGTGGAAATCAAATCGCATTCGAGAAACTTTCGACCGGCGCGGTGCCCGTTCGACAATCCACAATGGATAATGGACAACAATGCCGTAAATATATCATAGCTGCCTCGTTGGCCGCGCTCGCTGCGCGGACGTAGTTTATCGAATTGCGCAATTTGGGCATTTATCTATTTGGCATCTGGTCGTAGGAACCCAACCAACAAACCAGCGAACGAACGAGCGAGAATGTGGTTTTGACTCGGCTTCTTCGTCGGTCGGTCGGTGCTTTCTTGCCGTTGCTGATGATGATGGTGCGTTAGAGAGATGCAAGAATTGTGTGCGTGTCGAACAGACAGCAATCAACGGCGAAAAGGTATCAAAAGCCGATCAGAGGCGACTCGGACGCGATATTTCCGAGAAATCGTGACACCGTGCGCACAACTTTGTCCCATTATTTTCTCGCCGAGGTTTGTACGCACACGCACATATTTTCCAGCCAATAATCGCCTGATTACCAATGCGAATAACGCTTCGTGCGAGCAATCGGCGACCAACCACTTTGCGCACCGTAATTAAATTAAATTCAAATACGTTTTACGACCACCACGTGAATAATAAATATCCAGACCAATTCCGAGAGTCATATACCATGTACCTACGAATTTATTGAATTCAATGCGAGCAATCGAAACCGCATGTCACACGTTTTGCGTGTAGGTAAAGAATCCTTGACTTAATTCGCCTTTTTATTGCCGTTTGACGTACGCGTTGTTCGCTTGGTTTTCCATATCGCAGCGCAATCCGATTTTTCCGCGCCGTCGAATTGCGCTGCAATTTATTTCCACGTGATAACGATGTAAATATTGCGGCTCCGCATTTCAATTATTCGTGAAGCACGGCATAAAAGTGTATTTTTGTTTCGCCGTTCTCGATTTGAGAATGGACCGCAAACGGCGATATGAATATGCAGGTATTTTTAGTTCGTTGTTGCGGTAGCCAAACATTGCGTAATTGAACTTCATTCAAATTATGTTCAAAACACACTGTTTCACTTTTAAACTTCAAAATCCAGCCATCAAAAACGAATTTTACTGCGGCCATAGTCCTCTGCGGTATGCAACCCACCATACTACCAAATTCAAATAACGGATAACATCCTTTCATTATCGCGCTACGATTTAATTCGTCAAGAAACAAGCCGAACGGTTAAATCAATATAATATACAATCTCATAGATACGACGTATAAAAATGTTCGTGTATATGAACGTGTATACAGTTTGCTATATATTTTATGGGGTTTCCTTGCATTATTTTGCGTGGGATCCGTCTTGTTCACTAAATTCCAATTTGTTAAATCTTCGTACTACAATGATACTGTGGAAATTCTCACATCGAATTTGCTAAACTACTTGAGCGCAGTAGAACCACATCAGTCATTTGGCAGTAGGGTCATTTTGGTCTTTTTCGGCGGCTTCTTCTTTTTCTTCTTCGTTTTGGTCGGCTGGGCGAGTTCGATTGGCAGTTTCGCATCGAAGTTCACTTTGGCGACGCGAAATGTAGGACTTCTGCGTCCTTTCGGCGATTTCCGGTTGTTCATTTCTGTATTTCCTATACGTTTATTGCTGGAAAACAAATTTGATTAACATCTGCAACTTCTAAACTTACTTTTGAAGTAAAATACTTGTCTTTGGATCTTTTAATATTCTGCTTAGTATCTTCCTTAGGAACCTTTTCCTCTTTTGTCTTCACAGGTTTTTTGTTATGGGGCTTGCGTTTTTCACTCTTTTGCGTTTGTACTTTCAAACCTTCATTTCGAAATTCACTAAAATTCGAGATAAAGAATATCAAATTCTACTCCTTGAAAATTTTCATACCTCTTCAATCCCCAGGATAAAGGATTCTGTGGATCCATATCACCAACACCAAACCACAACTTGTTTTTCAGAGTAATCAACTTATTCTGAATTTCAATGAGTTTAATGACTTGTGGTGTGTAACTTGCATCTCCACCGAATCTAAAACAAATTTACTTAACTCTTTGATTCATCAATCCTTTAATTGATTGACACTTTTGTGGCATTGATTGTAGCATTTGTGAAGTCTTCTTCTGCGTTGACACCCGATTGATAACTTTATCAGGCAGCATTTCATTAACTTTAAACTCATTTGCAGTCACATTCTGCAAACTTCTTTCAGGAGATACTTTCTGCGACTTTTTCTTCTTCTTCTTTTTCTTGACCACCTTCTTATTACTTTTCGCCATGGATTCGGACCACGCTGAACTGGAGTCATCGCTGCAGTCGTTCTTCCATGGTGCTAGATCCAAATTCGCCAACGTCGTCTTGCGAATCTGGAAATCAAATGCACATTTTGATTGGCCAAACGATCAATAGGAGGCGACCAAATAAGGAGGTGAAGAACGTTAGTTATTAACCTGCAGGTCGACAGGCCTAAGCATTTCTGCGACAATTGCTTGTTGCATTTTGAGGGAGAGGCTAGCGATTGGGACCGGAAAGTATTCAATGTGCTCGGTGAGCGCCAAATGGGCGGCCGGTTTTTGTGTGCATTTGTGACAAGTTGGCCTGCATGTTTGCGAATCTTGATCGTATTGATTAGCGGACGCTGGGGGGCCTACCCGTAATGGCTTGCGCGTTTGCTTTTTGGTCACTCCAGCCGCCATTGCCGCTGGTAGCAATGGTATCTGCGTTTGGCTCTTATTCACGCGCACCGACTTCCGCCTTTCCGGTGTTGGTCCTGGCGCTGACAATGCCACCGCTTCCATCGCATGGGGCTTCTTCTCCTTGAGGACATCCGCACTGGACGACGAGTCATCACCATCATCACTGCATTGTGCAAATAATTATTGATCCTGGAAGCTTCTCGAATTATTATCATACCTTGAGTAATCTGATAGATCAATATTCGCTGGTTCATCAGCATTTGAACCCTCCGTCATCAGACGGTTCATTATCTTTGCCCGAAGCTTCTCCTGCAATGCATCATTAATTACCATTTCGATTTCGTTTCAGGAAGGATACCTTTTTGGGGTCATCATCATAGAAGTCGAGGAGGGTTTGGCAGAATGTCTTGCCCATCAACTCGAAGTCCATCGTATTGAAGTGGGTCTCGAAACGATTTCCCAGAGTTGAACCAGCAAAGGACGCTTCCAATGTGAAACTGTTCGCGATACCCATCATCCACATCACGACACGTCCAGTACCCTCTTTGCATTTCTGCACTCGAAATTTGCAATGTTGGAAGGAGAACTGCAATCAATATCCAATGAGGTAAGCATTCTTAAATTTTGGCTTTATTTTTGGAAATACCTTTTCTGGGGCGTTCTTATGCAACATCAATGGGAAAATCTGCTCGTAGAGTTTCCTCTCGGGGTTTTTGCGATTTTCGCAGCCAAATATAAAAATGTTATTACGTTTTGAATGGGCGTGCAGGTCGCAGTACATTGCAACACCACATTCCTCAGCCAGCCTACAACGATATGAGATTGCAACGACTATGAAGGCGGATTCGAGCTGGTAAGTTATACTTGCGAATCATTAGTTTAGTGTACCAAATTGTTGGGTAATATTCGCGAATCACGGTGCGATATTGCCGATTCAAATCCCTCCCACTCAATGAACACCGATGATTACCAACGATCACCCCATCGGGGTTCAACATCGGTACCAATTTGAAGATGAAATTGTCGCGTAGCTCCTTCGCAGGACCACAATCACTGGTCAGATACTCCAGCAACCCATGCATGATCCATGAGGAAGGAGTCTCTCCAGGATGAACACGTGCGGTTATAACTATTGCTTTCTTCTTCTGCAAAATTCTGCGTCATTTCGAAGAAGATAATCAAATTGAGGATTGATTTACCTTGGCAGGATTGCATTCATGTGGTGGTGTTGTAACAGTCACATAGTAAACATTATTACCAGCTAAACTTTTACATAGCAATCGGAGTGTTGTGTAGGTTGACTTGACAGGATGGGCCACAATACTGAACAAATATTCCTGCAAATCGGTGTAGGTATAAGGATAACTATGCGCAAAATAAACGGTATCATCATCATGCGGGAAGTCAAAGGTGAAGGATAACGTATAGAATGTTGGCACGTCGTTTCGCTCTTCCCCGTTTTCATTACAAAAGTAAGCGATGTTATTTCCAACCCGTCTCCATCCGATTGAATGTTTCAATGCTTCTTTTTCGGAATACATCAAAGGTTTCATTCCATCCGCGTATAAATTATCCGATTTTGTAAAGTTGACAATCGAAAATCTACGAGCAAAAAAAAAACAAAAATAGTCCTTATATTCTGCACTCTTGATTGAAGTCAAGGATCACCTGTAAACTGGTCCTTTCTTCATCCCAGTGACCCGGAAGTAGAACCACTGCATATGCCGATTGGTGTACAAATCATTCCTTAAGTATAGTTCGTAGTAGGTTTCGTGAATTTTGATAGCTTTCGCGAGATTCCCGGACTCAAAACGCGATTCGAATCGTAGACCTTCCTCCTCTGGAGCAGGACATGTTTGCAGCAAGTACTTGCTGCCCCCGACGCTTGACCTGGAAAACTTTAAATAGGATAAGTAATTTTTATCGATTCATGGGTATTCTTAGACCATATCCAATAGCATACATAGTCTACGGAGCTGATGGGATAGTATTGATAGATTATGATTCCGGCTTCTTCGCCCACAGGCTTCGGTTGAATTTCGCGACCTGTGGTATGGTAGTAGGGTTCCGGAGGACATGTCTTATATGGGATATGTTTGACACGTTCATCTAAAACCTGAACGCGAATTAATAACTTTGAGGTGGCAAGTTTGATAAAATGTACTACTTGACACTCGGACGGCCAGCGCGCTTGTTGTTGGCCATTCGGATCCACATCCTTGTCCTTGGTTTCCTTGTACTTGAGGAACCAGCTGGTGACGCGGTCCGCAGGGTTTTCGTCCTCGTGTATGCTGCGGCCGTAAATGTATTCGGTGTAGATGCAGCTGTTCGCCGAGTAGGTCTTACGCGGAGACAACGGAAAGAGGTCCTGCTGGAGTTCCTTAACGGTGCGCTTCGTTT
This sequence comes from Aleochara sp. GC000083, assembly GCA_030264555.1. Taxonomy (NCBI): domain Eukaryota; kingdom Metazoa; phylum Arthropoda; class Insecta; order Coleoptera; family Staphylinidae; genus Aleochara; species Aleochara sp. GC000083. The sequence goes on from JARJDZ010005993.1 coordinate 86,074, forward strand.
GAATCGTTAAATATGTATCCGAACATGCACGTGATACTGAAACATTCAGACAACAGACGAAGCAATCACTTTCCCATCGAAACGAGGAGCAGAGGATAGTCAATATGAATATTTAATCGATGATCCTGCGCTACCTGAAAGAGCATCCTCCGAAGCGTACCCTACAAAAATATGACAAACGTTGACGGATTCGTGCCCAAGTTTGCACGAATTGAATGGAATGTCAGGTGAGACTGATTGTGAGTTTGAAATGCAACGTTACCTTTGTATGAAGGTTTCTCGGGTTCCATGACCGAACCGCAACGCACTAAATAATTCGAAATTTGAATTTGATGCTATCATTTGGTTCCCATGTTGGCTGACGATTGCGAGAGAAAGATCGTGGGGGAATTTTCGCTGATTACGGTTGTTGTTTGACGGTTTCAGAATTTGCCGATGATTGCACGTGTGATGCGACACATACTTGACAAAGTCACGTGCAGTTTTTTTTCGAACGGATGCGGCCTGATGTTGATGCGGCCGTCACGACCGCGTCACTAACTTGCGAAGTGGAGCGACACTCGCGAAAAGGGAAACTTTTCTGAAAAAACATTCAACGCTCCCTGTCTCGCCGTCTGCCCCCAACATCTCCATGACAATCAACCCGTTAATAAATCGATAGACGTTAGGAAATGGAAACTTTTATAGGGCCCAACTCCAATGCGGATGGTACGTATGTTAATTGATGAACGAATGACTGCATTATAGAAACTGGAATGCGAGCGAAGATTGCACATTCTCTGGGCTTCCCCCAATTAACTTTATGTACGCCAAACGAGTCCAACTGAGATAATGAGCAAATGCCTCTTTAGTTTAAAACCGTGATCGTTGCAGATGATTGCAGATTACGAAATTAGGAGTGCGATTATGGTGGCTTCACGTGCATCGATTATCAAGATTCTTGTAATTGCTTTCGCAAGTTGTTTAGGAAGTTTCCAAAGCCAAATTATGCACTAATTTACCCTAGGATAATTCTTCCTCTAACAAACTTTGCATGGGCTTTCTTATCTATGTGATTAATGCTCCAATGCTCTTTTAGTTAATGTTCCCAATGCTTTTTTTTTTCGATTTGACTTTGGCTGCATTTCAGTGGAAAACGAATTTCATAACAGCCCTAAATGGAGGTCTGTGGTGCCAGGTGCTTTGGAAATTGTTATTCAAAGCGGCAGCATGTTTTTCATGATAGGGTCGAGCGTGCGAACTTTTCATTATAATTGGAAGGCAGGGGTTTGAAGTATGTTAGCAAACCGATGTCGAAGTTTTAATCAAACTGCCATTCATTTCCTATGACTGGCTATTTTTCCGGGAGGCTATGAAAATTGCCATTTAAATGTAAACATTTAATGTGCACGATAAGATGACATTACAAATACTCAACATTTAAAAAATGCGAGGTATAAGACGCAAGATATTTGATAATTATTACATGACCTTATGCTCTTCTAATCAATCGAGAATAAGAATAGAACCGAAAATATCAAGTCGAAATGATCCATGTGAGTGCCCAATTTTCAACTTAACTTATAAATGACCGATAAACATAAATCTCGAGTATTCCATCGCTGAAATCGTCATAAAAGGTACAAATAACAGTTTGTTGTTGCATTTATTCAATGAATGTAAGGATTTTAATTTATTGATTTAAGTTCTAAGTACATTTCCATATACATTTTAAAAAAGTATTTCATACAATATATGATATTTGAACATTTCCTGACGATTAGGAGCCCATTCTGAAGTTTGAGTGCTTTTATATAACGAGGGGAGCATAAAACCGTAAGAAACTGGGAATACTATACATTGGAACCACTTGTATGAAAGCTATGAGAATGTGTTGGATTTGAATGTGTTCGGCAGGCGGTAACTAACCCGGTTGTATCTAAGAAACTGAATGTTAAATCGATGTTTAGTCGTTGTGTAATAGTTGTTCATGGTTACACGTTCCCAAAGCTTTCTCAATTAGATTATTTTCCTTTAACATCACCAAAGAAATTGGTATAAATCATGGAAAATAATTTCATTCAATCTTCTAAGGTTATGTAGTGTTCCAGGGACCTACAGAAATATGGGCAGAAAAGCAACATTCGCAATTTCGACGCTAAATCAGTGGGCACTTGATTTTGAAGGCAACAGGGAGAGGATCCTGGAAAGTATTTTGGATGCAATTGATGCTGGTGCTCATTTTCGAACTGGACCTGAATTGGAAATAAGGTATTAAAAAGCACCAATTTTGAATAAACATTTCATGCATATGCATTTACTTTGTAGTGGGTACAGCTGTGAAGATCATTTTCATGAAAGTGACACCTTTTTGCATAGTTGGGAAGTCCTTCTGGATTTGCTCAAGGCACCCAGATGCAGAAATATAATCATTGATGTAGGAATGCCTGTGATGCACAAGAATGTTGCATATAATTGTCGAGTTATATTTCTAAATCAGAAGATACTATTAATTAGACCTAAGCTGTTAATGTGTGATGTAGGAAATTATAGAGAATCCAGATGGTTTTCTCCATGGAAAAAGGTTAGTGTTAAAGTGTGATTGACTTCACATTTTTACATGTATTGTTATTACATTTTAGATAAGACAAGTAGAGGACTTCTATTTGCCAAGAATAATATCACATGTTACTGGGCAAACAGTTGTGCCTTTTGGGGATGCTGTAATTTCTACAAGAGACACTTGCATTGGTTTTGAAATTTGTGAAGAGTTATGGAATCCTCAAAGCAGCCACATTCCAATGGGACTTGATGGAGTTGAAATATTTGTCAATGGTTCCGGTAGTTACACTGAACTCCGCAAAGCCTATGTTGTTTGCGACTTGGTTAAAAGCGCGACGTTCAAGTCAGGAGGTTGTTATTTATTTAGTAATTTGAGAGGATGCGATGGACAACGTGTATACTTTAATGGTGGTTCATGTATTGCTCTCAATGGCCAACTCTTAAATCATGCACGGCAATTTTCTCTTCAAGACGTTGTAAGTAACAATTTTATAATTTAAATAAGAAAAGTATAGAAATCACTTATGTACTTAAAATTGTTTTATTAGGAAGTAACTACCGCGACCATTGATCTTGAAGATATACGAACATATCGCAACAATTTACGATCGCGAAGTAATCTAAGTTCTGAAAGCCCAGCGTATCCTAGAATTCAAGTGGATTTTGCATTATCTTCAGATGAAGATGTGACATTACCTATTGCAATGCCCATTGAGTGGAATTTCTTGCGTCCAGAAGAAGAAATCGCACAGGTAAAAAACGATAATATTTTAACTAGAATTAACTGGGATAATATATTGCATAAAATTAAGATACACTAACAATAATGTATGTTGTGTATGTAATTTGTTAGGGTCCTGCTTGCTGGCTCTGGGATTACTTACGTCGGTCAGGCCAAGGTGGATTTTTTCTACCTTTGAGTGGAGGCGTAGATTCGACTAGTACAGCATTAATTGTATTCTCAATGTGTAATATGGTGGTGCACGCAATTCAAACTGGCGATTCTAAGGTCCAAGCAGATATTAGAAGAATCTTATCTGATTCTTCCTATACTCCGACTTCCGCTACAGAATTGTGCAATCGTTTGTTGGTAACATGTTATATGGCTACGGAGAACTCTTCGAAAGAGACCAGGCAGAGGGCATCAACATTGGCAATGAAGATTGGTAGCTATCATTTGGAAATTACAATTGATAAGGTGGTTGGTGCTGTTTTAGAAATATTTAGCACACTTACTGGTTATTTTCCAAAATTTGCAAGTCGCGGTGGATGTCCACGGCAAAATTTAGCCCTACAAAATGTTCAAGCACGTTTGCGAATGGTCCTGTCTTATTTGTTTGCCCAATTGATGCTGTGGGCTCGTGGAAGACCTGGCGGACTCCTAGTTCTGGGATCAGCTAATGTCGATGAAGCACTTAGGGGATACATGACGAAATACGATTGTTCTAGCGCAGACATAAATCCTATCGGTGGCATTAGTAAAACAGATTTGCGTTCATTCCTTGCGTATATAAAAGAAAAGGTATGATTATCATTGTATGATTTAAAACTGTAGTAACTGTCTGTTACTTTTTGTAGTACAATTTACCCATTATTGGAGAAATAGTAAATGCTCCTCCAACCGCCGAATTAGAACCTCTGCAAGAAGGACAGTTAACGCAAACAGATGAAGAAGATATGGGGATGACTTATGCAGAGCTAAGTTTATTTGGTAAATTGCGTAAGCAGCAACATTGTGGGCCATTTTCGATGTTTTGTAAACTAACGCAAACCTGGTCCCATACTTATTCCAACAAAGAGATTGCTGAAAAAGTCAAACATTTCTTTAGGTGAATTATTATCATTTATTGCTTTATTTTCTCTTATTTATTTCCTTACAGGTGTTATGCAATTAACAGGCACAAGATGACTGTATTAACACCATCTTATCACGCTGAAGGATATAGTCCTGATGACAATCGATTCGATCATCGTCCATTTTTATACAGAGCTAGTTGGTATTGGCAATTCCGGGCTATCGATGCACAGGTATTTAATGCTATTTAATTGTTATATGGATGAACTTGAATGTTTTACATACATTTGAATCTGCAAATGAAGAAAGCATTTATCTTGCATGAGGTGAAGGTGATGTATTCTCTCTGTGTTCTTAGTATTTTATATTCTTCAATGTGTTCCCACATCCTCATCAACTCATATAAGATAAATACTTTTTTCAATTCTATATTATTATTTTGCCATTTATCTAATAATTATTTAGGTCGACAAGGCTCACGTTAAACGCTCCATATCAAACAGTGGTTCAAATAAAAAATCAGATTTACAATCGAAGTCGCGCACAGGAGTAGCAGTTTAAGTATAAGTAGTTATTATTTTATAGTTGCTCTTTAATGATTTATATAAATACATTTTCCTTTGATGCATTGTCATCAAAAGTAATCATGCTGAACCAAAAGTTGGCAATGGTACTGTTGAGTGAGAAATTATTTCACTAATCTCACTCAATGATAATATTATTTTTTCCTCATATCTTGGCTGCATATTTTCACCATAAATACATCAGTGATCTCCACTCCAATTTTAAGTAGATTTGCATTTCGACAGTTATATATTTGCGATTTATTTCTATAAATACAATATGTCATTCTGGTGCAGCTTTATGTGGTATCTTTTTAGGGTAGTTCTAGTGTTTATATACCTGTTGTATGATCTTTAACAATTTGTATCTGTGGTGTTTTCGGTAGCTCTTTTTCCTTAATATGCAACTATATCGTTGCGGGAGTAAAGTACTACTTTATTCCTCATGTATAGTCGACTTGTTGAACATTGATTTTATGACAACTTAGTCAAGATTCAAACCGCGGGAGTAAAGTAACACTTTATTCCCCCCAATGCATCATCGAGGTACCACTGTAGTTCATGTTGATGTTGACATTTTGAAACCTCGTCTCCACACATTCCATTACCGTATGTGCTGCATGTTTTTATTGCAGTGAATGGACAATTCAATTCTGTGAAAAGAATGGATGATTAGACATATCGTATTTGTTGTTTCAGAACCTTCAAATATTTTGAGTCTGCCACATGATGGTGGATGTGGAGATGGATGGATGTTGATTCTAGTGGCCTTGGGTAAATATTTCTGTAAGTGCGAAAAACAAACTAATTGTATTTCTTATTATAATTTTTATTTATTGTTGCAGTTTTCACTACATATTCCAGGAAATGAAGCCATCATCAATTACATTAAATGAAATGTGACCTGAAGCAGCAATGAACAACCAAATCCCTACATTGATGGTATATGTTCAATCATCATTGTGTTGGAGTTGGTCTACTAGGATGGTTTGGAAAACATCTTCAGCTGGTGTGGGACCTTGGAGCATTTTTATATGACATTGTGTAACAATTTCTATAAGTGAACCAATATGCTTAATGAGCCTTTCTTGTACAATCTTTGCAGTGATGTTGGAGTCTGGTCTACTAGAGAGGTTTACAAAGCATCTTCAGGGTATTATGTTAACAATTTTTTTATATAATTATAATATGTTTTATGGAATGTCATAATTTTTCTTGTTTCAGAATCTTCCGTGTTTTGTCAGAGGCTGCTTTACAAATAAGATGAACTAATTGAGCTAATTGACGTCTTGTAGCAATCTCTAATGGCTGTGAGAAACAGCTGCATATTCCTAAGGTAATTTATAGATATTCTTATATTTTATTCTTATATATTTAACAAGTGAGAAAATATTCCATCATTTATATTGTTACAGAATCTGGAAATATAGCATTTATCATGTTGTAAGGGCAATGCAACATTGTACACCTTCAAGCAGTTGGCCTAATGATGTATGCAACACCTGCTGGTGCTTAAGATAATGTATAACAAATTAATTTGAGTATATTTTGTTATATTGTATATCTATTGTTTTTATTGTTGCAGAATCTGCATGCATTAGTGTAGTCTTCAGTACATATTGAATGACTTCATGAAGCATTTTAGCCAGTTCATGAGTGTGTGCAACAGCTGTAACTTCTTGTAATTCTGAAAGCAATTCATCTCATGGTAAGTGTTATTCGTTCATGATTAAACAAATTTGCGCGACGTTTTATAATTTATTTATTATTTCAATAAATATTTTAGTAAATTGGCAAGCAGCGACGCCTCAACGTAGAGCTGTTAGTCGCTTTTAGCTTAACATTTACAAATTATCCGTCGAGTGTAGTTTATCCGCGTTTATGCATTGCGACTTTGTTTACTTTTCAATTGGATGCTGGATCGGGTAATCGGGTTCTCTCGTTGGTTGTTTTTTTTTACTTGGTAGCCGGTCGCCTGATTTGTGTGGTTCAAACGACATTTTATAATGCAAATAAATTTTCGTGTAACGTCGGCCAAACTGTTTGTAATTTTTGCAATGATTTCTAGGTAACCCGGTGTTGTATCGGTATGGTTTCAACTGTATTTTATAGGGTTTTTAATGTATTTTCAAATTACCTTAAATGATTCCAGCGGGATATAATCTTTTTTGCATTTTAACAAATTAATGCGTCGTTTATTGTAGTTTGTTGTTTTTCTAGTTGTTTGGCAAGTAGGCAAATCATTATCTCAGATCAACTTGTAGAGCGCTTTTCTGCAAACATTTTCGCGTTGAAATAAATTCTTGCGCTTTCTTTATTCGGCAATCCATCGCGTGATCGGTATATTTTATCGGGTTCTCTCGATTTTGTTTACTTCGCAGCCGGTCGCTGGATTTGTATGGTTTAAGCCGCATTTTACAATGCATTTAACACATTGTCGTGCTCCGTCGGCCAACATGTTTGTAATTTTTGCAATAATTTGTTTTCTTCGCAACCCGCTGCTATATTGGTATGGTTTAAACTGTATTTTATAGTGCGTTTAATGTACTTTTCGATAACGTTAAAAGATTTGCGAAATTCCACCGCCAAATATAGGTTTTTGTAGTTTATTATTTTTGCTATATTAGTTCAGAAAGCAGGCAAGTTATCATCACGGCTCAAATTGTAGAGCGGTTTCCAGCTTAAAATTTTCGCGACCTTGTTTATTTTACGTCGCTACATCGATATAGTTTAATCGGGTCCGCTCGCTTTTGTTTGTTTATTTCGCAGTTTGTCGTCGAGTTTGCATGCGTTAAGTCGCATTTTGTAGCGCACCGTCGGCAAAAATTGTTGCTTATGTACTGCCTATGAACTTATGAACTGTGTATTCGTTTCAGCAAGTGACTACAAATTTGTGAGTGACTCGTGTTGCATTTTATGTGGTGCATTCGTTTTAGCAAGGGACTACAAGTTTCAATCTTACAGCAGCGCCGTGTATGTCTTCCAAGCATGGCTTTCTGGCTTTATCGGGCATCCAGTTGAAATTGCAAGGTATGTTTTATCTATACTTGTTTGTTTCAGCTTAACTTGTCGTAACATGACTTTGTGTTGGATGAATGCTTTGTTGTGAACTTTATGTTACATTGTTCACACATTGCGCTCCTCTTATACTTTTCATGTACATCAACTGCGTATTAAATGGTCTGACAATCAATACCAAGACTTACAGTCTTTGCTTATTTTGAGTGGCTGAAATTGTCCGAAAAACAATACCAAGACTATAGTCTTTGCTTATTTTGAACGTGCGAAACTGGCCGAAAAATAGTACCAAGACTATAGTCTTTGCTTATTTTCAACGTGCGAAACTGGCCGAAAAATAGTACCAAGACTATAGTCTTTGCTTATATTAAGCATGTG